>CM035838.1:411376410-411651410 GCA_020510985.1 Pholidichthys leucotaenia
GAGGCTAAGCCAATAACTGAAGCCCCTGAGATGCTGCGACATGGGTGATTTAATTGACACGCTGAATAAACTTGACATGACAAATGAATCAGTGTTCAAGATGTCCTTTACATTTGAAAACACTTATGATAAAAGCTCATCTTCACACAAAACCCACATCTGCCGCATCAGTGGTCAAAAAACTGTTTTCCTTCTGGGTGGAGCACCTATTTGGCTCCTACAGATCCTGTATACCCCGCCTGGTATGGGGTATTCAGGGTCCAGCCCCGGAGCCTGGCCGGGAGGAATTGTCCAACGGCAAGCGCCTGGTTAGGGACCCTTTACGCAGCACAAAGATTGTTGGGAGACCACTGAGAGCTCAAAAATTGACCTGATCTCTCAACAATCTCCATCTGTGTAAATTTTTAGGAGATCGTTGTAAGATTTTCATGGTGATCAATAGAGATCTTTGAAAGATCTTTGAGAGATCACTGAGAGACCAGAAGAGACTCACTGAACACTACCCCAACGCAGACGTCTAGCCTATGTCTTGCCAATGAGCAAACAACCTCTATAAGATGTATTCCCAATGCAAAGTTACTGACGTTGGCCCAACGTGTGTGCTGTTGGGGTAAGATCTCTCAATGATCTTCCAGTGCTCTCCATGGTCTCCACAGTCTCCAGAAGTTGAGAGATTGTTTTGACCCTGTCCAAAACAAGTAGTCAAAGAGCTCTGTCCCGGGGGAAACACTTTCATTTGTCCTGCTGCTGAGAACACACAGGCTGCTCCTGACTGGTCACTGGATCCAGTCGTGGGTGGTCTCTCACGGACTGAAGTTCCTGGACAACATGGCGGACTACGAGTCTTGTATCTTTAAAACAAAAGTGTTTCTAACATCAATTCATATGAGAAATGGTAGGTTTAGTTAATGAATCTGTCGTTACTTGATATCAAAAACCACTGGTTTAAACGTTCAGGACGAGATCGCTGCCTCCGGTGCATACTGGCATGTGAAACGGATTTGCATAAATGCCAAAGATTTAATCTTTATGCAAATGAGCAGCCTGAATTTCACCGTACCAGAGCCACATGCTTTCCGCTGTATTTCCAGTACACATTGAATGGGAAGCGGAAAACGACAGATCCAGTGGACACATAGCATTAGTCACTGCTGTAATGCCATCTGTTTCCTGCTTTCCTCTCTTCACTGTGTGGACAAATGATGGAAATGTTTTAATAATGAGTCAGAAATCATTGTCTGCTGACATGGCAAAGGTCAAACTGGACCATTTGTGTCCTATTGGACGGAAAGCCACAGACCTTCTGAAGACTGTGTTAAAGCAATGCATAACACAGCAGTATGTGGGTACTCTCACTAGTGAAGAGGAGTCTACCAAGACCGAGACCTCATGGTCTCGATCTTGGGAGTCTCTGGTCTCCGACTACAACACTGACTCTCACTGTACTCTAACCTGATGTTACTGTGTTCTTGCACAGGTTCATCATGAGCGCTCCAGCTAACCGTCAGTGCAGCATCGAGATTCAGAACAAGACGTCCATGTTCACTTTGAGCAACCCACAGTGAGTCCAGATGAGTATCAGAGCCACACACTCAGACACTGAATAGCAACAAAACATAAACCCATAAGCAGAGAAACCCGGGAGGGGGGGTGACTGGCGACACTGTGAGAAATTAAGTATATCCACGCATCTTTAAACCAACTTCTTGAGCGAGGACCCTAATGTTGGCAACCGTGGTCAAAGTCCAAAACTATAAGAAATGAATCTGAAATCTTTAACCTGGCAACTTTTAAGGTTATGCAATCAATAAGACAAGCCAGTGGGATAAGAAGTTGCTAAAAGCTGAAAGGCTAAATATGCCACAAGCTATGTGGTGGTCATGATTACAGCAGGAGGACAGATCATACCAGCAGGGCTCCTGCTGCCAAAGCTCAGCTGGACTTGCTTCTGTGTTGGAACTAAAGTTTTCTTTTGGATGATTTGGCTCTATTTTATGTGTTTGGGCTTGTTTTGCCTTTTTTCTTTTGGTGTCTGTGTCGTGCAGATTTGTGTGGTATTTCACGCTGCATCCCTGTTAGTTTCTTAGGAGATAGGGGTCATTGCAACGCTGAAATTTACTACACTGTCAGGCTGTCTTTGGTTGTAAGACTATTCCAGCACCCAACTCTCTGATGTAGACTGAAGTTACTTCCATGATTCACTCACATTCATCTTTTGCCTCGGACAGGCAGAAATTACAGTGTTTAGTCCAATTGAAGCTAACACAAATATTCTTATGAACGATGGGTTCATAAGAATCTCTCAGTTACAAATTCTGGAGTTTGCAGAAATTCATGGAGGGGGGCATAGTTTCTTATGGCTGCCATTCAATTTGCAAGAGCAACTTGAGGCATTCTTGAGAAATGAGGTGCATTTCTGTCGTACGATGGCCCTAGAGTTCTTACGTTCTTCATAAGGTGTGCTTTGGGATCTTCCTACAGCATACTTACTGCCATCTTACGAAAATCTTTGTGCAATTCACGGCACTCTCAAGTTGTTGGTAGGAAGATCTTATGGCTTTCGGTGCATTTTGTCAGCACAAATGTTGCACAAATGATGTACTTCCGCCTTATGAGTGTCTCACTACTGCCTTACGCACACTGTATGAATATCTGTACGAATGGAGATTCGTATGGCTTTTCCAACAACCGCTGATTTCTGGCTTGAGGCATACTTATGGCCAACATCTTGCGGAGTTCTTACATTGTTCCTATGCCATTTATACTGCCGCCCTACGATGAGAGGTGTTTGTGGGGCGTGTGTAGAAATCTTGGACAAGACCATTGACCTGGCCATGAACTTACGGTCTACGAACATTAGATTCTCCTATGGCCACCTTAAGAAGGCTGTACGAAATGGTCTAGAAATCGTTCATACGGTGTTCACGGCTGTTCGTAAGGGTATTTGTGACAGTGGCTTAAAGACAACAGCTCTAAGATAAAAGAAATAAGATAAACAAAAATTCTAAAATCAGATACTTAAATGCAGTAGTGCAGTGTTTGTTCACTTGTACTTTGCAGGGTTTCCTCTGGTAACATTTCCGGGTAGTGGCCTGCCACACTTGAATTTATTCTGCTACTCTATGAAGAAATCTAAATGTAAGAAAAAAATATGAAGGAATGACAGTCCGCAAGTGTGCACACGAACAACGTGCGTGACTATCATCCGTGCGGAGTTCAGAAGCATCCTTTCCGTGTGACCACTCCAATCGTCAGGCAGTGTCTCGCTAGCGTCACTGTCCGAGAGAAGCATGAGCCTATTAAAGTACTTTAAATGTGGAAAAAATCAGAAGAGGTATGTAAACAGTGGAGGCATTTATCATCGTTTTAACCCGCTGGTAACGGGAGCAATAATGGAAAAGTTGCTTAGCTAACAGATAAGATAAGATAAGATAAGATAAGATAAGCCTTTATTAGTCCCACAATGGGGAAATTCCAGGACTGCAACAGCACAGGGATAGCAACACTCAGAGCAACAATCAGAAGACAAGAAAAAAAACAAGAGCAGCAAATATACATATGTACATATAAATATATAAACACACAGTGCGGAGCATTGTAGCTAGATGGAATAAATATATAAATATATAAACACACAGTGCGGAGCATTGTAGCTAGATGGAATAAATATATAAATATATAAACACACAGTGCGGAGCATTGTAGCTAGATGAAATAAATATATAAATATATAAACACACACAGTGCTGAGCATTGTAGCTAGATGGAATAAATATATAAATATATAAACACACAGCGGGGAGCATTGTAGCTAGATGGAATGAACAGCATAACCGTCTACTTAGTTATCCTACATGATATGATTATGTACCCATACATATTGTCACCCTCCGTAGCGACAGGTATTTTCCTAGTTGTATACCGGAGGGGACCATTGTGTAAGTCTATTGCGTCTTTTGCATTCAATACTATTAGGTTGTCACGTTTTTTTACTATCTCTGCGAGCAGCCCTGCTTAGGTTATACAGTCTGACAGCCGTAGTGAGGAAGGACATGTGAAACCTCTCGGTTGCGCACCTAGGATGATGTAGTCTGCTGCTAAATGAGCTCCTCAGTGCGTTCAGTATGTCCTGTATAGGGTGGGACTCAGACTCCAGCAGAGATGACAATTTAGCCACCATCCTACTCTCTCCCATCTCTTCCACTGGGTCAAGGCGTTGCCCCAGGACAGAGCTAGCTTTCTTGATCAGCTTATTCAGTCTCTTCCTATCGGCTGCTGTAGCGCCACTGCCCCAGCAGACCACTCCAAAAGTGATGGCTGATGCCACCACTGTGTCGTAGAATGTCTTCAGCAGCGCCCCTTGTACACCAAAAGACCTGAGTCTCCTCAGTAGGAACAGCCTGCGCTTTCCCTTCTTGTAGAGTGCGTCAGTATTGTGTGACCAGTCTAGTTTATTGTTCAGATGAACACCCAGGTACTTGTAGGATGTCACCATCTCGATGTCTGTTCCCTGTGTGTTTACTGGTGCTGTGAGGGGTTGTCCTTGCCCGCGGCAGTCCACCACCAGCTCCTTAGTTTTCCTCGCATTGATCTGGAGGCAGTTCCAATGGCATCAGTCCACGAAGTCCTGGATAAGTCCTCTGTACTCAGCTTCATCTCCGTTGGAGATGAGGCCGATGATCACAGAGTTGTCAGAGAACTTCTGTAGATGGCAGTGTGTTGTGTTGTGTGAGAAGTCCGCAGTATAAAGGGTGAACAGGAAGGGAGCCAAAACCGTTCCCTGGGGGGCCCCCGTGCTACCGATGATTGTGTCGGACACACAGTCCCGGGTTCTCACAAACTGTGGCCGGTTAGTGAGGTAGTCCAGGATGCATGATGACAGGTGCTGGTCCACCCCTGCGCACAGCAGCTTGTCCTTCAGGATCATCGGTTGGATGGTGTTGAAAGCACTGGAGAAGTCAAAGAACATGATCCTCACCGCATTCCCGGGCTTCTCCAGGTGGGACAGAGAACGGTGAAGGAGGAAGATCACCGCATCCTCCACCCCAATGCCATGCTGGTAGGCGAACTGGAGTGGATCCATCACTGGTCCCACCAGGGGGCGGAGGTGAGCAAGGAGCAGTCTCTTCAGGGTCTTCATCATGTGGGACGTCAGGGCCACTGGTCTGTAGCTGTTCAGATGTGGCTAGGAGGTCGAATTGATTCATTTTGTCTTCTTTTTAATTATTATTTTGTTTTTGTTATTTCAGACAAGTATAAAAAGGAGATGTTTTTACCTTTACCTTAGTTAATATTAATGAACTAATTTATGTTCATTATTATGTACCTGGCAAGTTAAGATGACCGAAATTCATGAAGTCAGTGACGTTAATCCGTCAGCAGCCTTCAGACAAACTATATGTGCCAACATTTGTATTTCAAAATAAGGGAGATTTTTCCTGCTGTCCGGGTGGTGAAGAGATTGGCTCTGCAAAATTATGGTCAAAAATTGTTATAAAGAAAAAGTAAAAAAAAAAAAAAAAAAATACCACAGTCTCTTTCAAATTTAAATAAAAAAACAAACAAACAGTAATGTTATTTAAAAAATAGGCAAAAAATTAGTCATAAAATAGTGGGGGTGTTCAGTTATTGGACTTCTGTGCTAACCACAGTCTGTCCATAACGAACACCATGTTCAAGCATAAGGGTGTTCATATGTGCACCTGGCACCAGGACACCCTAGGTCGCAGGTTGATGATCGATTTTGTTATCGTGTCATCAGACCTGCGACTGTATGTCTTGGACACCCGAGTAAAGAGAGGTGCAGAGCTGTCAACTGATCACCACCTGGTGGTGAGTTGGATCCGATGGCAGGGGAGGAAGCCATTCAGACCTGGTAGACCCAAACGTATAGTGAGGGTGTGCTGGGAGCGTCTGGCTGAGGCCCCTGTCCGGGAGGTCTTCAACTCCCACCTCCGGAAGAACTTCAACCACATTCCGAGGGAGTCTGGAGACATGGAGTCTGAATGGGCCATGTTCTCCACCTCTGTTGTTGAAGCGGCGGCCCAGAGCTGCGGCCGCAAGGTGGTCGGTGCATCTCGTGGTGGCAACCCCCGAACCAAGTGGTGGACACCAGTGGTGAGGGGGGCCATTAAGCTGAAGAAGGAGTCCTATCAAGCTTGGTTGGCTTGTGGGACTCCCGAAGCAGCTGAGGTGTACCGGCAGGCCAAGCGGAGTGCAGTTCGGGTGGTTGCTGAAGCAAAAACCCGGGTATGGGAGGAGTTCGGTGAGGCCATGGAGCAAGACTTTCAGTCGGCCTCAAAGACATTCTGGCAAACTGTCCGGCGGCTCAGGAGGGGAAAGCAGCTCCCTGTCCACACTGTGTATGGTGCGGATGGGACACTGTTGACTTCGACTGGGGATATCGTTGGGCGGTGGAAGGAATACTTCGAGGATCTCCTCAATCCCACTGATACGCCTTCCACAGAGGAAGCAGGGTTTGGGGACGAGGGGGATGACTCGCCTATCACAGGGGCTGAGGTCGCCAAGGTGGTTAAAAATCTCCTTGGTGGCCGGGCCCCGGGGGTGGACGAGATTCGCCCTGAGTACCTCAAGGCCCTGGATGTTGTTGGGTTGTCATGGTTGACACGCCTCTGCAACATTGCGTGGAGGTTGGGGGCAGTGCCTTTGGCATGGCAAACCGGGGTGGTGGTTCCTCTCTTCAAAAAAGGGGACCGGAGGGTGTGCTCCAACTTTAGAGGGATCACACTCCTCAGCCTCCCTGGGAAGGTCTATGCCAAGGTACTGGAGAGGAGAGTCCGGCCGTTGGTCGAACCTCGGATTCAGGAGGAGCAATGTGGTTTTCGTCCTGGCCGTGGCACATTGGACCAGCTCTTTACCCTCTCGAGAATTCTTGAGGGTTCGTGGGAGTTTGCCCAACCAGTTTACATGTGTTTTGTGGACTTGGAGAAGGCATTTGACCGCGTCCCTCGTGGATTTTTGTGGGGGGTGCTTCGGGAGTATGGGGTATCGGGCTTGTTGTTACGAGCTATTCAATCTCTGTATGACCGTTGTGAGAGTTTGGTTCGTATTGCCAACACTCGGTCGGAGTCATTCCCAGTGAGAGTTGGACTCCGGCAGGGCTGCCCTTTGTCACCGATCCTGTTCATAATTTTTATGGACAGGATTTCTAGGCGCAGCCAGGGAATGGAGGGTGTCATGCTTGGTGACCACAGGATTTCATCTCTGTTGTTTGCAGATGATGTTGTCCTGTTAGCTTCATCCAGCAATGACCTACAGCTCTTGCTGGGATGGTTTGCCGCTGAGTGTGAAGTGGCTGGGATGAGAATCAGCACCTCCAAGTCCGAGTCCATGGTCCTCAGCCGGAAAAAGGTGGCTTGTCCTCTCCGGGTTGGGGACAGGCTCCTGCCCCAAGTGGAGGAGTTTAAGTATCTTGGGGTCTTGTTCACGAGTGAGGGGAAAATGGAGCGAGAGATCGACAGATGGATTGGAGCAGCATCTGCAGTGATGCGGACGTTGTACCG
Organism: Pholidichthys leucotaenia; assembly: GCA_020510985.1. Taxonomy (NCBI): domain Eukaryota; kingdom Metazoa; phylum Chordata; class Actinopteri; order Cichliformes; family Pholidichthyidae; genus Pholidichthys; species Pholidichthys leucotaenia. Next base: position 411,383,934 of record CM035838.1, read on the forward strand.
GTCTGTTGTGGTGAAGAGGGAGCTTAGTTCTAAGGCAAAGCTATCGATTTACCAGTCAATTCCTTCTTCTTTCTACACCTTTCACTCTGTATATATATCACGGACGCACGGATCGCCCCGGGGGTCTCCCGGGTCGGCGGACGGAGCCACGGTTTGCAGCGGGAGACGTTACAGCGGGGAGGAGCTAGTGCTAGCTAGCACTTGGCCGCCGCCCGGTGCTAATGGGAAACTCGACATACCGGGAGCTGTAGCGAAAACGACGCGGGTGCCGGGCTGGAGTTTAGGCGGCGTGCAAGAAATATAAGACAGAATAATAAAGAGCGATGGCAAGAACCAAGCAGACCGCCCGTAAAATCTACTGGAGGAAGAAGCCCCCCAGGAGACAGCTAGCCACCAGGGCTGCTCGGAGAGGCGCTCCGGCCACCGGCAGAGTGAAGAGGCCTCGCCGTCACAGGCCCGTGGCTCTGAGAGAGATCGTCGCTACCAGAAATCCACGGAGCTGCTCATCCGTAAGCTGCCCGTCCAGCGCCTGGTGAGGGAGATCACTCAGGACTTCAAGACCGTCCTGCATTTCCTGAGCTTCGCCGTCATGGCTGTGCAGGAGACCAGCGAGGCCCACCTGGTGGTCTCTTCTTCGCTAAGGGGGTCACCATCATGCCCAAAGACTTCCAGCTGGCCCGCCGCATCCGCGGAGAGAGAGCTTAGACTTTCTGCTGCACATTCACCAACCAACCATAATGCTCTGCACTGTGTGCCTATATATATACATTTATAGTAATATGGACATATGTTTACTAGATGTTGTTTTTTCTTGCCTTCTGATTGTTGCTCTGAGTGTTGCTATCCCTGTGCTGTTGCAATCCTGGAATTTCCCCATTGTGGGACTAATAAAGGCTTATCTTATCTTATCTTATCTTAATCTACGTTCCTACTCTCACCTATGGTCATGAGCTTTGGGTAATGACCGAAAGAACGAGATCGCGGATACAAGCGGCTGAAATGAGCTTTCTCCGTAGGATTGCTGGACTCACCCTCAGAGATAGGGTGAGGAGCTCAGTCATCCGGGAGAGGCTCAGAGTAGAACCGCTGCTCCTCCACATTGAAAGGAGTCAGTTGAGGTGGTATGGGCATCTGATTAGGATGCCTCCTGGACGCCTCCCACTTGAGGTGTTTCAGGCACGTCCCACTGGGAGGAGACCCCGGGGCAGACCCAGGACTCGGTGGAGAGACTATGTCTCCCAGCTGGTCTGGGAACGCCTTGGTATCCTCTCTGAAGAGCTGGAGCAGGTGGCGGGGGAGAGGGAAGTCTGGGCTTCTCTGTTTGAACTGCTGCCTCCGCGACCCGGACCTTCGGAAAAGCGGTAGAAGATGGATGGATGGATGAATAGTCATAAAATAATCTACAAATTTATAATAAAGTCTCAAATGTACAAGAAAAGTCAATTTTACAAGAGGAAATTACAGATTTGTGGAAAATGGTTTCAAACTTAGATAAATTTACAGAGAAAAGTAGAAAACTGTAAGAAAATTGTTATAAATTTTGGAGAAAAACCTCAAACCTTCAAGACTGAAGTCATTACTCAAGTTTTTAAGTGGGTGCTCTTTGTATCCTTAACTAGAAAGTTTTGGTTATCTGCTTTTAATTATTAATTTCGGCTTTGGGACTGTGACTAGGATTCTTCTTTGACTTGGCACTGAGGCGTCGTCTCTTCGAATTTAGTCTTTTGGTAGGATCATTAGCTTCCCTGGGCAAGCCCGGGTACTGCGCCCCTGAAGACAGGGGCTGTGTTTCTCGATCTTACAGCCGCCTATGATACGGTCTGGCACAAAGGCCTCCTCCTGAAACTTACAAAGGCGATCCCTGCCTGGGCAACAGTAATCATAAAAACCCTGCTGACCAACCGAAGGTTCAGAGTCCACCTCGGTCAGAACACAAGCGCATGGAGAACACAGAAAAACGGACTCCCATAAGGCTCAGTTCTAGCTCCAACCCTGTTCAACCTCTACATAAACGACCTGCCCACTACAAAATTCCGCAAATTCATCTATGCAGACGACATCTGTTTGGCACTCCAAGCACCAGACTTTGAGTCACTGGAACGGGTGCTCATGGAAGATCTTGCCAAACTGGACCAGTTCTGCAAAACCTGGCACCTAAAACCAAGCCCAGCAAAAACCATCTCCAGTGTATTCCATCTCCACAATGTAAAAGCTGCCAGAGAACTAAACATCCACCTGAGCGGACTCAAGCTTAAGCATGCCTCGAATCCAACCTACCTCGGGGTGACCCTTGACAGGACCCTATCCTTCAAGGAACATTTAAAGGGGATGGCTGCTAAGGTGAAGGCACGAAACAACCTGCTCTGTAAGCTCGCTGGTGCAAAATGGGGGGTGGCAGCCTCCACCCTGCGCACCTCAGCACTGGCCCTTTCATACTCTGTAGCAGAATATTGTGCCCCTGTCTGGTCCAGGTCATCGTACACACACTACGTAGACACTCAGCTCAACACAACCATGAGAACCATAACTGGGACAATCCGCTCAACACCACTTCCCTGGCTTCCTGTACTGTCAAACATAGCCCCCCACACATCCGGCGAGCAGCACTAACTCAAAGGATGCTTCAAAAAGCCAAAGACTCTCCTCACTTACCAATCCATGCAGATATCTACACCCCACCCACTGCCCGACTTCCATCCAGACGGCCGATTTGGAAAAACCCTCCCCTAGCTGATTTCACCACCCAGACAGCTTGGCAAGAGGAATGGGAGACCAAGGAGGTCCCAAACAAACACCTGGTGACAAACCCCAACCAACAGGTCCCGGGCACCAACCTCCCAAGGAGACAGTGGTCTACACTCAGTCGCTTCAGGACTGGACATGGCCCCTGCTTGGCCAGCCTTCACAGATGGGGCAGTAGCCCCAGCCCACTGTGCGCATGTGGAGAGGAGCAAACAATGGAACACATCATAGAGGCTTGCCCGCTCCAAAGACTGGAAGGAGGATTACACACCCTCCATACAGCAAACCAGGAGGCAACTGCTTGGCTTGAGGACTTTGCATTCGCTGAATAAATAAATTATTAATTTCAAAGCACTGCTTTTACATGAGTAGAATTTCTGGCTACTATACCCACCTCTGATCATCTAGTTTAAGTATGCATGAGTAAATTACTATTATGAATGTTTTTTCCCTTCCCTACTCTCTCAGTGGAAAAAAAAAAAAACCCACTAGAATAAAAATACAAAAAATAAAATACACATTTTTTTGTCATTTATGTAAACCATGACAAAAAAAAAATCCTGCAGGACAAAACATGACACTTGATATTTTCTAACCTGTTTGTATACCACCACAGACAGAGAGAGAAGCTGAATTAGACAGAGCTCAGAGAGGGAAAGATGAGACAGAAGAGAGGAGCCCAGGAGAGGAAAATGTTCAGGCAGAGGGTCCAGGAGAGGTGAGAGCAGAGGAAGGAGAGAAAGATGACACCACTAAAAAGTCCAAACACAGGACATCTGGGTGGAACCCCATCTGGCCCAATATTCCAACATTCAATCCTCGGTTGTACAACACTTCAAATTGTAAGTTCCATATGCAAAGTTACTGTGCAAAATTAAAAAAAGAAATAAACAGTATAAAATTAACAAAAAATATGTTGCCACCACGCTAAGGTCTTTAAGCCAGAGGAAACACTGCTTTGTTTTATGAGTCATGTTTTGTTTTACTCCGCATAATCCTGATTTTGGCACCATCACATGCTTGGTTGACTCATGACTTTGTCCTTGAAGAGGCCTTGTAGTGATGCATTTTTTTTTCCCAATTAGTGGTATAAAAAAAGACATCCATGGTGGTGTTAAAAGCTGAGAGGCTGAAGCTCTCATTTACATTTTGTCTGATCTTATACGAAGACAGAGCTTTAGACAATCAGTGCTCTCCCATAGTTACCCATTCCTCCGTTTGGTGAATCACAAAGATGTTTTGTTACCATAGGATCTCTGGAGTTTTGATTTCTTTGTGTTTGAGAGTGGGGAAAATGCAGGGTGTGACACATGACTCATGTGTGTGGTGAGCGTTCCAGCCTTCTGTGGCACAGGAAATATCTCTCTTCCTTTCTAGTATTACTTCTTCTTCTGGAAAACCGCAAACTTTGTTCTTCATGGAATTTTTTAAAAACTCTTTTGCAGTGAGAACTCAAGCACTGGAAAATACTGCAAACACACAAAACAAAATCAAATTAGACCACTGTCATGTCAAAATGGCAACACACGGGTGCTGCAAAAAGTCACAGCCTCAGTAAATACAGAAACGCGGTGCATCTTTATCAAAATGGCAACACAGTTAATAGCATGCACACAGTCAAGACACCCAATACCTGAAGTAACAGTGTGATGTTTGTTGTTGCATACCCACACTACTAGTTGGCGCCATGCCGTCATTGATGTATGCTACTTGTATAGCACTTTTTCTAGTCAGAAAGACTACATTACTAGTAGGTACACTAACCCTCTATTCCAGGGGTCACCAACTAAAACTGCAAAAGGTCCGATAAGTCGGTCCTCCTCCCCAGCCACGGTCTGAACTAGGTGTGGGACTCTTTAGGCACCTCACAATTCGATTATGATTCAGAACTCTGACTTGATTCTAAAACCATTCTCAGTGCATCTTGATGCATTTTTGTTCTATTCAAGATTTTTCTCCCCACTGTGTGATAACTTGGCCCTTTTAAAGCAAAGTATTTGCAATGATCCATGAATTTACTTCCAACATCTTTTATTAAAACATCCATCCATCCATCTTCTTCCGCTTAATCCTTTATGGAAGAGAAATCTGACACATGATGGGCAGTGGTGGCCTAATGGTTAGGGATGTGAACTGGTGAGCAGAGGGTTGTGGGTTCGATCCCTGGACCTGCAGGATTAGATCTGGGTGTGACAGATAACATAGCAGTGTTCGCCCCACCCTCCTTAACCCCACTGTGGGGCCCTTAACCCCAAATGCTCCAGTGGAGCTGCTCAGTTGCCGAGCAACAATACCTTTCCCTCTGCATGTCCTTCTTCATTACCAGGCCACAAGATAATATATACAGGCATGAAAACATAAGTGCTAAATGCTTCAGGACAGTTTAAGGACAGTGCTTACTATTCTGTATAAAAAGTGTCAAAACTTAAATGTTACAAAAATGTCCGACCAACTGGATTCCACAATACAGACAATACATCCCTGAGGAGAGGAATAAAGTGAACATCTGTGATACAGAGCTTCTTTTTTTTTATAGCAGACAGTTTCACTTGTGATATACAACTGTCACAGCTTACACATTTAGTCACTGTTAGCAGAGTTGATTTTCACCACAGCTCTTCCGTGTACTCCCCAGTAGTATTTCAGTATAGACGGAGGAAGAACACTCATGGGACTTCGGTCTGCTTGAACGGCATCTCTCTCTCAACAGGAGGAGGACCAAACTTTATTCATGGTCCTTCGACCAAACACGGCTCTCTCAGCTCAGGCTCTCGCTCTCGCGTTACATGACTTCCAGTAGCCTCTTACCAAAATAAAATCACCGTGATGTGAGAGCATATACTGCATGCACCCCCACTTGCTGTCACATTGTCATGATAAACAACATCAAAATAAATATAAGGTTTTTCACCTTGCATCAAACATGTTCTCACACATGGTTAATTTCCAAACGAAAACTTCTCAAACCTTTTCAGCTCAAATTTTGTTGCTGGTTTGTCAGTATATCTGCCACCATCTGTTCTGTTGTTCAAAACTCCAAAATTATTTTTCCATCATTCACAGTTGACCTTATGAAATGACGATGTCAACATGTTTACATCTTTGTCTGTTTACAGGGTTCTTAGCCAACGCTATTGTACCTTGGTTATCTTCATAAACCTTAGATACAGTGGTGTGAAAATGTGTTTGCCCCCTTCCTGATTTCTCATTTTTTTGTATGTTTGCCACACTTACTTGCTTCAGATCATCAAACAAATTTAACTATTAGACAAAGATAAGACAAGTAAACACAAAATGCAGTTTTTAAATGAAGGTGTTTATTATTAAGAGTTAAAAAAAATCCAAACCTACATGGCCCTGTGTGAAAAAGTGACCCCCCTCCCCCCGTTAAAACATAAATTAACTGTGGTTTATCACATCTTTGGAAAGCTGAGTTCAATTTCTCTAGCCACCCACAGGCCTGATTACTGCCACACCTGTTCTCAATCAAGAAATCACTTAAATAGAACCTGCCTGACAAAGTTAAGTAGACCAAAAGATCCTCAAAAGCTAGACATCATGCTGCGATCCAAAGAAATTCAAGAATAAATGAGAAACAAAGTAATTGAGATCTATCAGTCTGGAAAAGGTTATAAAGCCATTTCTAAAGCTTTGGAACTCCAGCAAACTACAGTGAGAGCCATTATCCACAAATGGTGAAAACATGGAACAGTGGTGAAACCTTCCCAGGAGTGGCTGGCCGACCAAAATTACCCCAAGAGAACAGCGACGACTCATCCAAGAGATCACAAAAGACCCCACAACAACGTCCAAAGAACTGCAGGTCTCACTTGCCTCAGTTAAGCTCAGTGTTCATGACTCCACCATAAGAAAGAGACTGGGCAAAAATGGTCTACATGGCAGAGTTCAAAGACAAAAATCACTGCGGAGCAAAAAGAACATAAAGGCTTGTCTCAGTTTTGCCAGAAAACATTTTGATGATCCCCAAGACTTTTGGGAAAATACTCTGTAGACTGATGAGACAAAAGTTGAACTTTTTGTAAAGTGTGTGACCCATTACATCCAGCGTAAAAGTAACACAGCATTTGAGAAAAGGAACATCATACCAACAGTAAAATATGGTGGTGGTAGTGTGATGGTCTGGGGCTGCTTTGCTGCTTCAGGACCTGGGAGACTTGCTGTGGTAAATGGAACAATGAATTCTGCTGTCTACCAAAAAATCCTGAAGGAGAATGTCCGGCCATCTGTTCGTGACCTCAAGCTGAAGCGCAGTTGGGTTCTACAGCAGGACAATGAACCAAAACACACCAGCAAGTCCACCTCTGAATGGCTTAAGAAAAACAAAATGAAGACTTTGGAGTGGCCTAATCAAAGTCCTGACCTGAATCCGATTGAGACGCTGTGACATGACCTTAAAAAGGTGGTTCATGCTCAAAAACCCTCAAATGTAGCTGAATTACAACAATTCTGCAAAGATGAGTGGGCCAAAATTCCTCCACAGTGCTGTAAAAGACTCATTACCAATTATCACAAATGCTTGATTGCAGTTGTTGCTGCTAAGGGTGGCCCAACCAGTTATTAGTTTTAGGGGGTAATCACTTTTTCACTCAGGGCTATGTAGGTTTGGATTTTTTTTCCCCCTTAATAATAAACACCTTCATTTAAAAACTGCATTTTGTGTTTACTTGTGTTATCTTTGTCTAATATTTAAATTTGTTTGATGATCTGACACATTTAAGTGTGACAAACATAAACATACAAAAAAAGAGAAATCAGGAAGGGGGCAAGCACTTTTTCATACCACTGTAATGTGTACAGATGCCCATCAAGTCCTTCCAGTGGTTGTGTAAGATATAAGCACTCTTGTGTAGTTGCAGCTAATGCTACATATTCTGCCTCACATGTTGATAAGGCAACAGTAGGTTGTTTTGTTTTCCATGAAACCACAGGACCACTTTCATTTAGACTCACACAGTAAGCTGTTGTGCTACGCCTGTCTCTTAAATCAGCTGCCCAGTCTGCAACGCAGTAAGCACGTAGTCCTAGTTCCTTATTTTCACATGTTTAAAACACAACTCTTTTCATTTGTACCTTTCAAATACTTCAAAACATGTTTCACAGTAGTCCATTGTTCTTCTGTTGGTTCAGCAAAATGCTGTGACAGTTTGCTTACTACAAAACTTAAACCTGGTCTTGTGCATGTAGTCAGATAAATAATGCTACCAATAGCCTCTTTGTATTTTCTGACATCTTTCATTATTTCTGCATCCTCAGTGTAGCTCAGTTTTTGTTCACAAGGTGTTTCCCTGGGTTTACAATTTTGCATGTCAAACCTCTGAAGTATCTTTTTCACATATCTTTTCTGGGACATTTTTACATATTTATCACTCTGTTCAAAATTAGTACCAAGAAAGTGTTTCAATTTTCCTAAGTCTTTCATGTTGAATCTTGCTGTGAGCATTTCTTTTACAACTTTTAGAACATTTCCATCACTTGCAGCAATGATCAAATCGTCAACCCATATCAAAATGATCACCTTTTCATTTTCAGTCTCTTGTGTGTAAACACAGAAATCAGAAGGGTTTTGCACAAAGTTGTTCTCACTCAAATACTCATGAAGTGTCTTGTTCCAGTTTCTGCCTGATTGCTTAAGTCCATATAGTGACTTTTCTAGCTTATACACCACCTTTTCATTTGTGTTAGATTTTACTTCATAACCCTCTGGTTGTTCCATATATATCTTACAATCTATTGGTGCATGTAAGTTGGCAGTTTTGACATCCATTTGATGTAAAATCAGATTTTCCTGTGCTGCTTTTTGCACTAGTACTCTGACGCTGGTAAGATTTGCAGTAGGAGAAAAAGTCTCTTCATAATCTTCTCCCATCTTTTGACTGTAACCTTTGGCTACATAACATGCTTGTATTTATCAGACCCATCAATATCATTTTTGATAGCATAGACCCATCTACCCCCCACTGCTTTCTTGCATTCAGGTGAGGTTGTTAAGGTAAATGTGTTGTTCTCTTTTAGCAATTTGAATTCCTCATCCATCGCTTTAATCCACACATCTGCCTTAGTTGTTGTTACAGCTTCCTCAAATGTTTGGGTGATATTACACATCATCCTGTAACAATAATCAATGTTAGTCTGAGCTTGATCATCATTACCCTCATCTGAAACATAGCTGGTTAAATAGCTTGGATTTTTCCAGATTCTAGAGGGGTAGTGTGTAGGCTCTGGTTTAGCCTCACCTTCCTGTGTTTGCATGTCTTCTTTAGGCATATTTACTGGGACCTCGTCCTCAATATATGGGTGATTCTTCAATTAGAGGCACTTTTGACGTTTAGAATTTGGAGAAAAAAAAAGTTCTTTAATCTCTATTTTTTCTGTTTCAAAAGGTTTAGCAATTGGTCTGGAACACAAATCTGAGTGTAGCTTTGATATTACTTCATAATAATTTTGATATTATGATGTTTTTTTTCAAATTCGCCACGGCAAAATGTCATTACCATCACAAAAACAAAACACTGATTTTAATACAAAATGATTTGACAAGCAAAGGTTTTACAATCATTCCAGTAAGTACAAAACATGCTCTTTAAGAATCATGTTCTAAATATTTGTAAGTACATTTAAAATACATTTTAACAACATCTTCTCTCTGACTTGTTAATATATTGCCTTGTCTCAACAATGAAATATTGTGTACTAATCAGAATATTTGAATTGCAATGTACTGTATATTTTTTCATAAAATGCAAATTTAGACTTTTAAACATTACAACAATGATTGCGGTAAAACCCAAGTTAACAATAAAGCAACATTTTCTATCAAAAAAATGTATTGTGATGGTAATGACAACATGTTTTGGTAATGACATAAAAATTGACACTGGTGGGGTTTTTTTTTCTTACAACAAAGACAAAGAAAATACTGCTTTTTAAAAACACCACCTTTTGTACACTTAACCTTCCATTAAAATTAATCACTTGGTAAACTAACACAGCATTGCTTATGTAATAATCTGCTCTTCTGGGCGGCTGGCTCGTTTCTGACATAAAAAAGGATCAAAGAAGAGAACTGGCATGCTCAGCTCAAATGTCTCATATGATGAGTGCCAATCCAAAAATGATAAAATAGAAAATAAAGTTTTCAGCACTCTGAAATAAGTGTGTAGCATTTTAATTCATGCACAGCAACAGTGGTGTGACCCATATTAAACAACAGTCAGGGACCTGCTGGTGATTATCAACCAGCTTATACAAATCATTGGAACAATGTCATAAATAAAATACAAATACTAGTAAGAAATACAGTATAGTAAGAAAAATAGTATTTAAGTCATTAAAAACATATATCATATTCTGTGACTGCAACAACCACAAAAGTAACTAATTGATTTTACACACTAGCAATAAGAAAATGCACTTAACAATATAAAAACTCATCATGTGCAGAACCTCAGTAGCAGAATTAAAGTGTCTGCCTTTATTTTTAACACTTTTTTTAATCAACAGCATTCAAATATCACTTTGTAAAAAGCTATTTTGACAGTTTAGAGTGTGCTACCAACATAAACCTTAGACACAAGCTTGTTTCATTCCCTGAGAGAGCACATCTTCCACACATTCTCTGGTAGCCTCATGTGCCTTTTTGTGACTGGCTGGGGCTCTGGGACTAGACCAAGCAGATCACATGGCTAATACCACAGAACATCATCTTTCATAGGCCAAAAGAAACGGTTCTTGCCAATGATGTTCATTGTTTTCACAAGGGTACAACCTTCTGCATCTACATCCTGAATGATGCCTGGATATACATCTTGGTCATACTGAACAGCACACCACTGTCCTATCAGTTGATCTGTGATCTCTGAAACGGGGACGAGTGTTGATGGCTGTGTGTCCATCTCAGGTGGCTGCAGATCCAGGGCTGATCCTTCCTGGCTTGTTGTTGGCTCATCTTGCTGAATGGCCACTGTCTGTGGACCATAGCACTTGCACTCCTCTGGAGCTGAACAGAAACAGCTGAGTACTCGCCACTTGATGTGACCTGGATTGTTGGTGAAAATCTGCACAAAAATAAAAACAACTGGGTATTACTGAATATGCTACATTCACAGAATAAAGACTAATTTAATAAATAAATATTATAATATAGTATATAAAATACTCCACCTGATGGATTTTCATTGTTCCATGAACTGTTTCCAGTTGATTTGGTAGCAAGGCATCCTTTGCTGAAATGTCTTCTTCAGTGACATGGAAGAGCTTGATCTTTGATTGCTTCTTCGGCAGGACATCGAAGAGGACTTCACCACTTGGTAGACCTATTCCACGGGCAACAATAGCATCTGCATTTCGTTTTATTGCTGCCCCAACTCCATCTGCAGGTCCTTTGCCATGCCCGGCCTCCAAAAAGTTCCAGGTCACCCTGCTGAACCCAAACCTAAATGGCATTGTGGAGAGCAAATAAAAATTCTTCTTGGATCGGTACTGGGTTGTAGGGCCATCACTTATGGCATGGAGGGTTGTTGCAGAGGGGTTCTGTTCCTTCAAGTGGGAGAGCACAGGAGAGAGATGTGCCCATATAGCTGAAGGATCATGCCTCATTGATGAAGAAACTGAACACACTGACGATATACCTTTTCCTGTGTAGGCAACTCCAGTGTGAGATGGCTTTCAATTTTCCTGTCTCTTTTCTTTTTTTTGTATCTCTCTTTTTCTCTTTCAAGATATTGCTGATATTTCTCAGGATCTTCCTTGATTTTGTCTCTGTATTTTTTTGACCGTTGAGCTGGTTTAGCTGGGGCCATGTTGACATCTTCAAACAAAAATAATGTAAATTACAGTTGGTAACTGTTCAATTATGTATCATAGTAAAGTAGTAAATAATAAATTAAGCTAATATATGCTAGTTATTAGGAAATAAAAACATAAATTGTCATTACCATCACAGATCGTCATTACCATCACAGTCACTTTTGTGATGGTAATGACACGCAATAGTAATGACAATTTTCACTCTTTGCAGAAAATGTTGGCCAAGTTTTAGACTTGCTAAGCTAATTGGTTAGTTAGCATACAATGTACACTGAATATATCTAAATAAAGTGAAATTTTGTATTAATGAATTAAAATACTCAAATAGTAACTTGTTTGGTAATGACACCTAATAAACATACTCTCAGATCAGGGTGTATAAAACATCAAATTACTTACATATGTGGGCCTGAAAAACTCAGGCTTCTGCCTCATGTCTGGACATGTTCCTCTGGAGCATCTAATCTGCATGAAACAATTTAAGTAACTGTTTGTAAAAACTTTATTGCTCTCTAAAACGTTGAACGTGATGGTAATGACAGATGTATGACGGACAGCGATATTTAACTATAAATAAATAGTAAATTGAACAAATATAAAATATATGAATTTGAAAAATATCTTTTTAAGTTGTTATGAGGAAATGCAAAGTAAAGGTTTAATGAATTTAGCACTTTTTATCGCTTTATTATAGAGGGGAAGTCAAAAAGTCTGGGTTGGGGACAAGCACAAAACAGTGAAATTCTTGCACATTTGAATTTTCAACACACTGAAAAAGTATTAAAATGTCGTCATTGAGACACAGTTATTTTTTTCATAGCTACTACAACCTAAAGTAAACAAAAGCAATCATTGTTTTTTTCTAAAAAAACATTTTTTTCTTGAAAATCTACCCTGGGGACAGAAAAACTCCCTTAATTGAAGAATCACCCATATACTGGACTCACATCAGTAGTTTGCCTGGGTCTGTCAGCTCTGTGCTGTATCTCAAGGTCGTCTGATATTCCAATTACCGGCCCAGGCGCCAAGTTGCGCCTTAACTCCCAAGTGGTCAAGATTTTTTTTCAAGAAAATATTCAGTTCAGATGTCAGATTTCCAAAGCTATAACTTGAAAGTGGTAAGAGATAATGGCATACTTTCAATTAGAAAGATTTAGAATATGATCCAAAGTTTGAGATAGGAGTAAATTTACGCATCTAATTTGCATAATGCCACGGCACCCATATTGAATAACATAACTGTCAGTCAAAAGGGGACTTTGGACATATTTACACAAAGAATGGTTCTGATTTTTGTCACCGCTTCTTGTTTTGGGCATTTTGTTATCTTATCTTCAAAGTATATGAACCAGAAAATCAGTACAATGTAAACAAACAAAGAAATTTGTCACTTACCGCTGGTGAAGGCGGCCCTTTTGGTCCTTTTGCGGCATCCTGGCCGGTATTTTCTCTTCTGCACGGTGGGGCTGCACGGTGGCGCAGTGGTTAGCACTGCGGCAGCACAGTTTACCCTTGGCCGGGGGATTGTGGGGATCGTGGGTTCGATCCCAGCCCCCGACCAACAGTGATCTGTGTGGAGTTTGCATGTTCTCCCCGTGTTGCGTGGGTTTACTCCGGGATTTCTCCGGTTTCCTCCCACATGCCAAAAACATGCATGTTAGGTTAATTGGCTGTTCTAAATTGTCCCTAGATATCTGTTTCCTATAGGCCCTTAGAATAGAGGGTTAGTATTAATGAAAGCGCTTTGAGTGGTCTTTGTGACTAGAAAAGCGCTATATAAGTGCAGGTTAGTTAGTTAGTTCTGTCGGTCATTTGTGCTTTCTTTCCCACATCCAGAAACTCTTATGATTATCCCACCTCAATTTCGCTTTTATTCCGTGGCAATTTATCTTATATGACGCCTTCTTATATGACGACATGCAACCGGGCAATTATTCTGTAGTCACATGGCGCTGGGGAGTGGCAGCAGGTGAATACCAGGCAGCATCGCGCTCGCTCTGTTATAACGAAATGTAAACATTTACCTTCATAAGCTAAATAATCTCTTTTTAGAATCATAGTTGGCAAATTTGGGCAAATACTCCTCCGCCCGGGACTGAGTACATCCACAACGATCAGTAACGTCCATATTGTCTCTGTCTAAAAGCTTCTTCCTCTCTGGTGTAAGAAGGATGCTTCTATGGCTGCCATGTTTCCTCCAAGGCAAGAGCAATAACTTATACGTGCCTGCCACCTTGTGAGATGGAATTCTTAGTACAACTTAAATCAACTGGGGAGTTTTTTTGGCCCCGTCATGTTACAGCATCTGACAGGTGCAGTGCTGCACTGTGCCGCTAGGGGCGCGATTTGTCCATGAAATCTTGCCGGTTGAAGAGATATGTCAGTTTGTGTTTGCTGCACTTTTCCACTCTCAGGATAATAGATCATGTAGGCTGGGCTGTTTTCATCATACCCAATAAAGATTCCCTTTTCACACCTTGAATCAAGTTGTCTCTTATCCTGCTTGTAAGCATAACACACTGACCTGAACTTTTGGATCCTTGACAAGTTAGGCTTTCTTCCTGTCAGCAGGAAGTCAGGTGTCTGTTTCATATGGTTATTAAAACATCTGTTTCTCACTACAGCTGCAGTTTATACTGTGTAGGTCCATAGCTCTTTTGCTAACTCACTCTCAACAAGCATACACCTAGCCATGCCAAATAAGGTGCCCGAGTTTCGCTCTGCAGTACCATTTTGGTGAGGTGAGTATGATGCAGAGGTTTCATGTTTGATTGCATTTTTGCCAAGTAGTTCCTGGTAACCTTTCCCTGTAAATTCTGCTCCATTATCAGATCTGAGACACTTTATTTTCTCGTATGGGGCAGTATCTGCAAAGAACGTCTCTGTGGCTTGAATTGTGTCACTTTTGTTTTTCAGAAAGTACACAAACACTGCACTGGAATAATCATCAGTGAAAGGCAATGCAAATCTATGTCCTTCTAGTATTTCCCAGTTTGCGATCAATAAAGTACATCTGTCTTCTCTAGACTCTGGATCTATAGGCCCTGCTAGATCTGTGTGTACTAAATCTAGAGCTGCTTTGGCTCTCACATCAGGTTCTCTGTTCCTGGTTTGGATAAACTTCCCTTGAGTGCATATTTCACATTGAAGTGCATGTTTATGTATTTTGCCTTTGATTGTTGTGCCATCATTTTGTAGCTTTTTAACATCATCATAATTGCCATGTCCTAAGATCGCATGCCTTGTCTGCACATCATAGCTCCCTTTGCATTTGTCTTCACATTCATTATTCAGTGTCTGTAGTAAAGTCTGTTACACTCATGAATATACCATCTCTGTGTTGTAGGGTGTTGTTCCCTTGCTTGAAGATCAACGTTGCTCCATTAGATGTTGCACTTTTAACAGAAAAAATGTCTTGAGGGGTATGAATAGATGTACAGTGCCCTTTTCAGTGTTGGGATGTGACGCTGCCCCCTTGTGTCTATTAAACAAACCTCAGCATCTCCTCTGCACTCTGCCACTCCTTCACGCCTTGTGTCATCAGCCAGCTCCATGCATTGTTTTCCAGCCTGGAAACTGTCATCAAAGTGGTGAAGAACCTCTTGAAGAACCATCAAAGGGGTGAAGAACCACTGAATAACTTCTCTGGTTAACACTGAGATACTCTGGGCCCATAACCTGTTAGCAGAGTTGATTTTCACCACAGCTCTTCCGTGTACTTCCAGTAGTATTTCAGCACAGACAGAGGAAGAATACATGTGGGACTTTGTTCTGCTTGAATGGCATCTCTCTCTCTCAACAGGAGGAGGACCAAACTTTATTCATGGTCCTTAGACCGAACATGGCTCTCTCAGCTCAGGCTCTTGCTCTTGCTTTACATGATTTCCGGTAGCCTCTTACCAAAATAAAAGCACAGTGATGTGAGAGCATATACTGCATGTTAACAGTCACCAACATATACAGTCATGTGAAAAAATTAGGGCACCCTGTATAAGCCTGTTTTTTTCATATTTGGACATATGGATATTTAATATCACTGTTAAAAATACTGTGACATTCATGTAATCCACCTAAACAATTAAAAATGAATTAAAGATGTGTTTCAAATTTTCTATATAATGTAATTCTAAACAAATAGTGAGGAATAAATTAGAACACCCCCCATCTTTTTTAGGACACCCCCACATTCATTCCCACTTAAAATGGCTAAAATAAATGTTAAAAAATGCAAATAAAAACAAAAACAAGGTTAGACATAGATATGTGAACATTTCTTAATAAAGAACTAAATATTTAAAGGGGTGTCCAAATTTTTTCACATGACTGTATCTACAGTATTACCTGAATCATGCCATCAAGATGTTAAAATACGCTGAAAACATCTGGACGCCACAGATGAGTGGCCAGCCCCTTCGAAGCATGTGATCCTTCACATGTTTGGACCTTGATGGTCCCTCACTTTAATGTGTCCTTGGAGCCAATTGAGGTTTTATGCATATTTCTGTCTTTGCAAATGTTGAGACTTTTTGAAGCACCTGTTGCCATTTTGATTGTTTTCTCATTTTGTTTTTATTTTTTTGTCTGTTTGCAGTTTGCTGAAGTTGCAGT
The DNA here is from genome assembly GCA_020510985.1 of Pholidichthys leucotaenia. Taxonomy (NCBI): domain Eukaryota; kingdom Metazoa; phylum Chordata; class Actinopteri; order Cichliformes; family Pholidichthyidae; genus Pholidichthys; species Pholidichthys leucotaenia. Next base: position 411,400,110 of record CM035838.1, read on the forward strand.
CATGTCCACTTTAAGGCCTGCACATACACCATAAGAAGAGAAAAATGTGTTCTCTTTCCCAGGGCTGCAAGAACAAAATGACATCATTTTGTTCTTGTAGCCCTGGTTTGGGACTTCTTGCAGCTTGTTCTTGACACATCATCGTGGCAGAACATTTGTGTGACCGGTCAGAAATTTGAACTTCCCAGGAGTTCTGCACTTGAGTTTCTTATGATGTATGAAATGTTGTGGCCAGAAAGAACTTTATTCATGTTCTTGCCACCTCAAGAAAAAGAACAAATTTCTCTGTTCTTGCAGAGTATGTACAGGGCTTTACTCTCTAGTCCTAAATCAAACTCAGCTTGTGGACTCATCTTCTTGGTCTGAAAGGTGAAAGCAGTGGTTTAGGAGCTTAAATCTGAATTACAGCTAACGACCAGCAGGGGGCGACTCCTGCCTGTAAAAGAATTCAGGTTCAGCCGACGAAAACACCACATCAGTAACATAAATTTTTATACACAGCATATTTCTGAGGATGTCATGTGATTGTCTTACATCATATGGCTGGTGAGGCACTGATACTTTCAGAGTCACATTTAAAAATCAGCTTTTATAAATAATTTTAACAAAACAAGTGTATTTTATTGCATTACCTCTTAATGGAATACACAGCAAAGGCAGTAATAAAAGTCCATGTTTTCATTGTATAACTCTCCTTGAGTACAGACAATGTGCAAAGACCCTCAGTTACAGAAGTATAATGTATTAAGTTATTTGTTTCTCCATTCTCTAGGATTCACTCTGTGAGCGGCGCCTGCCAGTCTCCCCTCCCTCCGACAATCAGCCCGTTAGAGAATGGCAGCGCTCTTTTCACCAAGACGGCTCACGCGGCGTGTGGAGCAGTGGGAGTCTTCACCTACGACCTCCAGCAGGAACCCACGAAGCAGAACAGCGGCAGAGTGGCCGTGATGTTCTCGGTGCCATATGACTTCAACCTGTATTCAAACTGGTACGCCATAGGGGTGTTCGGCATGGACAAACACTGTGACCAACAGCTGTTTGACGAGATGTACAAGAAGTCCGAGAAAGGCTTCGTCAGGGGCAAGGCTAAAGGGCCCAGTCTGACCTACAAGGGAGGCTGGGTGACTGTCATGGCCACAATGTCTGACAGCTGCCAACCTGTCCTCAAGGTCCAGATCTGCAATAACTAGGACCTGCCACTTCCTGAGTTCCAGCTCGAGCTTCATCAGAGATGTACTCTCTGTAGGCTACCCTCTGTTATCACAGTAATCTCAGTAATCCTGTTCCTCCTATTAATCTCAGTTATGTCCGTGATCACAGAGATCTCAGGATTCTTATCACATAGTATCTTCATTATTCATAGTATTTCAGTTATCCACATTATTTCACATTTAGTAATCCCACCATTCCCAGAAATCTCATTTTTCCCAGTAGTCCTTTGAGGCCCATTATTTTTTCCCCCAGTATTCCCAATAATCAGGATCTTGGCTCTTCTACTATTCCATGCAATTATACTGTTTCCAGAATTACCATTAAACCCTGTACTTCCAGTAATGTAGATAACATCACTGATCTCAGCATTTTCAGGATTTCCACTTAGAGTGTCATTGCTCCCAGTAAAGAATGCCAAACATCCCAGTAATTTCAGTACCACAGTTGTCCCAATAATCCCAGCACTCTTAATGCAGGATGATTGTTTATCATTATTACTATTTCCATAAACATCTAATTATTCAAATAAAGCACAAAATTTAACATAAAATACGTTGAAACTGAATAAGAAATTTGGATGTTTCTGTTACCATATGATGACTTTTGTTATGAAATGGTGATGGTATACAGTAAATAAAATTATTGTAAATTGTTTGAGATGGAGCTATGATGAGCTGATGGTGTTGTCTAAATCATCAAGTCCGGCTGGCATTGGAAGAAAAGAAACTTTTTAATTTTTTTCTACTTTTGTCTGGGAGCACAAAGAAAGTAGGCTTTTACTCTATGTGACTAATCTTCACAAACGTTCCTGTACTACAGTAAAATTCAAACAGTTTTACTGTTAGCATGATGTAATTGTGAATATCTGGATGAGACAATAAATTCTGGGTTTAAACTAGATGTCTGATGTTGGTTTGTGTGCTATAGATATTGGGGCTGTGCGACATGACCAAAATTTCATATCACGATATAAGTAATCTTATTTGATGATAACGATATACTGTATATCATGATATACATTTTCTTTAAATTCTATTGTTTAGCTATGATAATCACATAAAAAGAATCATCTTTTTTTTTACATTTTAAATTACATGCTAAAACAAAATCAATTGTACAAATTAATCTGTCATTAATTTTATGCACCTTTTTCCCTTTTAATTTTGCAATGTTGTTTTTTAAAGTGCATTTGAGATGACTTCAACTTTATTCATTATTGCTACTTGACTAAAAACTCTTAGAAATCAAGTAAGTTAAATTATGAGCCAGTTTGCTCCTCTGACATGTTTTGATTGATTTATTATTTATTTAATGTGTATACAGCCACTGTCACACGCTTTTGCACCTTTAGCAATATTTTTCAGACAAAATTAAGAAACTCAGCAGTAATTTAAACCTATGGCGCATATTTAGAGCGCATATATGGCATTCATATTCACCCACATATACCTAGTAGGCATGATGGTGCATATTCTGGAAGCTTCACGTCTCAATGGCCAAAGAAGACCTGACCCTGCAGAGACCTACAGGAGGTGTGAAGTTGGTTGCTTAGGAGACGAGAAGTGGGAGAGAATGTCCCAGCAGGAGCCCCAGAGGCTAGAAGGATGAGAGAGACAATGGAGACGCCAAGGAGCCTCGGGGGGCTGTATGTTTGCTCAAGGACTGTGGGTTGGGGGGGTGTTATTTGATGTTGGGGGTTTTGTGTCTTTGGAGGGTATAAGAACTGTGAAGGATGATTGTTCCCCCTCTTTTGTTGAGATACTTGCTTGATAGAGGATGTAGACTCTCAATAAACCTTTCCTGAGAAATAAACTCAGTCTCGTTTGTGAAGGCATCCTCTACACTGGTGACCTACGACAAACCATGGCCGGTGACGGTGAGCTTTCCGCACCGGACTCTTCAGGAGCCAACCGGGTTAACGCAGCTATCGCACTACAACTGCCCAATTTCTGGCAACATAACCTGCGCTCCTGGTTTACCACTGTGGAGGCGCAGTTCCACCTTCGGGGAATCTCAGCGGACGCAACGAGGTTCTACCATGTCGTCGCGAAGCTGGACAGCCTCACAGTGCAGCGGGTGGAGAGCCTGACCAACCACCCACCCCAAGACGACAAGTATGGCGCACTGAAAGCCGCCCTCATTCGAGCCTTCACTCCCTCGCTGGGAGAGCGAGCAGAGAAGCTCCTGGCGCTGACAGAAGGGGAAGCAGACAGGCCGGCAGATCTGATGGCGAAGATGATGAGCCTGAGAGGCGAGGATGACGACAGCTTTATCTTCGCCCACCTCTTTCTCAGAACGCTACCGCCAGCGGTGAGAGTCACCCTGGCCAGCTCACAGCCACTCAACAACCGTGACTACCACGAGCTGGGCCAGGAGGCGCAGCGGCTCGTCGACGCCCATAGACGGCACGCAGCCACGACGGCAGCAGCAGAGCTGAACGCACCCCCGCGAGACGAGGGGAGACCAGAGGCTGCAGCACCGGACCCACTGACGTCGGCAGCGGCAGAGGCCAGGAGAAGCGGGGCTGACAATACCCTCTGTTTCTACCATCGACGCTTCGCCGAGAGAGCGCGCAGATGCACCCCACCGTGCTGATACCAGCGCCAGGGAAAACGCCAGGACCGAGAGCCGGTAGCAGCTGCGACTCTCGGCACGACGAACAAGCTGCTTTTCGTGACAGACGCAAATTCGGGGAAAGAATTCCTGGTGGACACAGGCTCCCAGCTGAGTTTTGTCAAACCTGCCTACGCGGACATGCTGACGCCTGCCAGCGGACCCCTGGTGTTAGCGGCGAACGGCTCCACGATCAAAACCTATGGGGAGAAGACGCTCCTCCTATCTCTCCACGGCCGCACCTTCGAGTGGACCTTCGTCGTGGCCGCAGTTAGCAACAACATGCTAGGTGCTGACTTTTTATGCTCAAACAGTTTATGCTCAAACAGTCTTTTTACTCTATCTCCTGCACAGCTCGGGTGGCCCTGCCTTCTGCACATCCCAATGTCACAGCGGGTGGTAAATTTCATGCACTACTCAATCAGTTCCCAACACTCACGGTCCCAACATTTTCAGCGTCAGTTGCCAAACACGGGGTCGAGCATTTCATAACTACCTCTGGCCCCCCTGTTTTTGCAAAAGCTCGGCGCTTGGACCCAGCTAAACTGGCCATCGCGCGCGAGGAATTTGCCAACTTGGAAAAACTGGGCATTGTTAGACGCTCTAACAGCCCTTGGTCGTCACCCCTGCACATGGTGCCCAAGGCTGACGGCTCGTGGCGCCCTTGCGGTGATTTCCACAGATTAAATAATGCTTCAGCACACGACCGCTACCCGATTCCGCACATCCAGGACTTTTCGGCACATTTGGCGGGGGCGCGCATCTTTTCCAAAATAGATTTGGTGCGCGGTTATCACCAAGTCCCAGTCCGCGCACAAAACATACCCAAAACGGCAGGTATAACCCCTTTCGGGCTCTTCGAGTTTTTGCGCATGCCTTTCGGCCTCAAAGGCGCCACACAGACGTTCCAACGCATGATGGATGCAGTGCTGCGTGGCCTCCCTTTCGTGTTCGCTTATTTGGATGATATTTTGGTAGCCAGTACATCTGAAGCCGAACACGAACGCCACCTCACAGCCGTTTTTCAGAGGCTGACAGAACACGGGCTGATAATTAACCCAGCGAAATGCCAGTTCGGGGTAGCGCAAATCGATTTTTTGGGACACCGCGTGTCTCCAGAGGGCACGGTCCCGCTGCCTGATAAAATGTGCGCGATAACGGATTTCCCTTAACCGCAGACAGTTAAGGCACTGCAAAAATTTTGGGGGATGGTCAATTTTTATAACCGCTTCCTCCCCAACGCGGCACGGCTCATGCACCCATTGTACGTGGCACTAAAGAAGCAAAAACCTGCATCTAGGGTCGAGTGGTCCCCGGACCGGGAGCACGCTTTCTCACAAGTCAAATCGGCCCTCGCGAACGCTGCGTTATTGGCACACCCGGTGCCAGCAGCTCGCATGGCGCTAACCACGGATGCTTCCGACGTGGCAGTGGGGGCGGTTGTCGAGCAACTGGTAGCAGGGAGCTGGCAACCACTTGCGTTTTTCAGCAAAACATTGCACGATAACGAGCGTAAATACAGCACGTTTGATAGGGAGCTTTTAGCCCTGCATTTGGCCATCCGCCACTTCCAGTTCTGGTTGGAGGGGCGCCGTTTCACCGCCTTTGTAGACCCCAAACCCTTAACATTTGCAATGGCCAAAATTTCAGAGCCTTGGTCGGGCCGACAACAGAGGCAGCTGGCTGCGATTTCGGAGTTTACCACCAACATTCAACACATGGCGGGCAAACACAATGTCGTGGCAGATTGCCTCTTGCGCGCAGTTGCGCTGCCAGGCCCCCAGGGGGCAGACTCGGCGGCTGTAGACTCGGGCCAGGCTTGCGGCGCGGAAGCGCTCACAGCCCCGGTCTGCATTGGGTTAGATTATGCAGCCATGGCCGCCGAGCAGGTTAACGATGTGGATGTGCGCGCGCTCCAGTCTGGGCCAACAGGGCTAAGGCTGGAGCACAGGGTGCATCAGACAGGTATGCCTCCTCTAATTTGCGATATCTCCACGGGGCGCCCCCGCCCCGTGGTCCCAGCTGCGTGGCACCGCCGCGTTTTTGATTTAATCCATTCGCTGGCACATCCGGGAGTTCGCGCATCGATCAAAATGGTGGGAGAAAAATTTGTTTGGCCGGGGCTGCGTAAACAGGTCAAAGAGTGGGCCGCAGCCTGCGCAGCGTGTCAAAGAGCAAAGATACACAAGACCTTTTCACATCCCGGCCAAACGCTTCGACCACATGCATATCGACTTGGTGGGACCCCTCCCGCTGTCGCAGGGTTTCACACACCTTCTAACCATGGTGGACCGCACAACGCGCTGGCCAGAAGCGGTCCCCCTGGCGTCAACTACAGCAGCAGACGTGGCGCGCGCGTTTTTAACGGCTTGGGTCGCGCGTTTTGGAGTCCCATCAGACATAACGTCTGACAGAGGTCCCTAATTCGTTTCTGAGCTCTGGTCATCCATGGCCCTCAGTCTGGGGGTGAAAATTCATCGCGCTACAGCTTATAATCCTCAGGCCAACGGTTTATGCGAACGCTTTCACCGGTCATTGAAAGCAGCCCTCAGAGCGGCTCTCACGGACACAAATTGGGTTGATAAACTTCCATGGGTTTTATTAGGGTTGCGTTCAGCACCTAAGGAAGATTTACAAGCCTCTCCGGCTGAGCTAGTTTTTGCCCAACCCCTCCGGTTACCGGGCGAATTCCTTCCAGAGAACCCCGCACCAAATCGCCCACCCGCTCAGCTGCTGCAGAGCGACACGGGATCAAACACCCTCCCCGGCCCAGTTCATCACAGTTTCCCACGCGTTTTTGTGCCTAAAGCCTTAAAGAACGCAGAATTTGTCTTTGTCAGACATGACGCTCAGAGGCCAGGTTTAAGACCGCCTTATGATGGACCGTTCAGAGTGTTAGAAACTGGGGAAAAACATTTTTTGCTCGATTTGGGTGACAGGAGAGAATTAGTCTGCATTAACAGACTCAAACCCGCTTTTGTGTTGGCTGATGAACAAGTGCAATTAGCCAGGGCCCCCCGCTGCGGCAGGCCACCGGGGAGACACTCTTCTAAGCTTTCACAAGAATGTGCTAATGACTCTGATCCACGGATGCAAGAAACAGCTACAGGCAGATCGAAGCCTGCTTACAGCAGTTATGGCAGGAGGTTGAAGCCCAAGCAGTTGGAAGTGTGAAATGTTGTGCCATTTTGCTGTTCTGTGTGATATGATATGTTTCTATGCATTTTGGGGTGTACTTTGTCCTTATTTAGACGTTTGGGGGGGGGTTATATGGCGCATATTTAGAGCGCATATATGGCATTCATATTCACCCATATTTGGCTGCACGGTGGCGCAGTGGTTAGCACTGCGGCAGCACAGTTTACCCTTGGCCGGGGGATTGTGGGGATCGTGGGATCGTGGGTTCGATCCCAGCCCCCGACCAACAGTGATCTGTGTGGAGTTTGCATGTTCTCCCCGTGTTGCGTGGGTTTACTCCGGGATTTCTCCGGTTTCCTCCCACATGCCAAAAACATGCATGTTAGGTTAATTGGCTGTTCTAAATTGTCCCTAGATATTTGTTTCCTATAGGCCCTTAGAATAGAGGGTTAGTATTAATGAAAGCGCTTTGAGTGGTCTTTGTGACTAGAAAAGCGCTATATAAGTGCAGGTTAGTTAGTAGTTAGTTAGATATACCTAGTAGGCATGATGGTGCATATTCTGGAAGCTTCACGTCTCAGTGGCCAAAGAAGACCTGACCCTGCAGAGACCTACAGGAGGTGTGAAGTTGGTTGCTTAGGAGACGAGAAGTGGGAGAGAATGTCCCAGCAGGAGCCCCAGAGGCTAGAAGGATGAGAGAGACAATGGAGACGCCAAGGAGCCTCGGGGGCTGTATGTTTGCTCAAGGACTGTGGGTTGGGGGGGTGTTATTTGATGTTGGGGGTTTTGTGTCTTTGGAGGGTATAAGAACTGTGAAGGATGATTGTTCCCCCTCTTTTGTTGAGATACTTGCTTGATAGAGGATGTAGACTCTCAATAAACCTTTCCTGAGAAATAAACTCAGTCTCGTTTGTGAAGGCATCCTCTACAAACCAAAGAAACAATGGTCTATACACTATAATGCTTCCTAGCAGCAAGTTAGCATCGTCATTTAGCATTTGCTGTTTTATAAATAGAGAGGTGTTACGTACCTCCAATTAAAACAAGGTTAGAGGACTATACTCTCTGATGCAGCACAGTGGGAAACAATCCCACATCCCTGGTAAACAGAAGTAGCAGCTATTTGACTAAAACATTAGCTTGGAGTTAGCTGCTGTGCTAACCACCAGAACCCACCTGGGGCATTGTGGGAGAGAGACGGTCTTTTAAATCCTGACATAAATGATACAGTTTTATATGACGCGACAGAGACTTTTATTACGTCACCGATATATAGTCATATCACATAACCCTAAAAGATACCCCTGCTGGAAAAACCAGCATGGACCAACATGTTGGCCACCAACATGATTTGTTGTGTTTTGAAGCTGGTCATACCAGCATACAATGCTGGTTTGGTGTTGGTTGGTGGACCAGCATTGCAATGCTGGTCTATGCTGGCCTATGCTGTTTTTTTCAGCAGGCCACAGGGCTGATTTTCCTTTTTTCACAGCAGCCATTTCAACATAGATGTGGAAGCACGGCTGTTGCTAATGACTCTGCATAAGGCTCCGTGCCTAATTTGAATAGTTAGAATTTTTTATTTATCTTTTGTTCTTATGAAAGACAAAAAATAAAATAGAAAGATGTCTTTACCTTTCGTCTGACAAAGGCTGCAGTGCAGTTGAAACATGTAAAGAAGGTAAAGATATCTTTCCATTTTATTTTTTGTCTTTCATATGAACAAAAGATAAATAATTAAAAGAAGACAAAATGAACCTATTTGACGTAGTTAGAATTTTTGGTGGTAACAGAGGGAGATGCAAGTGATACATCGAGATGGAGGCAGATGATCTGCTGTGGTGACCCCAAATGGGAGCAGCCAAAAGAAGAAGAATTTTTGGTGGTAAAATCAGTAACACCTACAGCATTTTCCTTTTTGGCTGATGTTCTATCAACCACCTGTCAAGTTTAATATTGTGGGGGCATGGTGTGGGGATTCTCCACCCAGAGAAGGCAGCTGGGATAAGGGGGAAACAATGGACCGGAGGAGGAAGTGCCACTGGGGGGGTCTCAAACAGGACAGTATGGACTATGCACCCCCCGGGGAGAGGAGGAACCGCCGGAGCCACTGGAAGAGAGAAGGGTGTGAGAGCAGCACCGGCGTTATGATGTTAATGTGCCACACAGGTCTTTGTTCTAAACAACAATGAATTATGGTCAGAAGTTCTGGGTCTCAATGCATGGTATTAAAGATATAAAAGAGGAATGCACAGAGATCTGGGAGTTCTTTTGCTGTACTGTATGTTGGAGAAAGAATAATGTTTATGTGTCGTCCAGCTCATTGCCTCGCCTGCTTCCTTTCTCCACATTGGTGACCCCAAGACGTGCCATGGAAAGTGAGCCGAGCACAGCCCCAGAGACTACCTGGAGGGTAGTCTCTGGGGCTGTGCTCGGCGCCGCGTGCGCTGGTTCAGTCAAGCTCCCAGACTTCTGGCTTCACAACCCGACCGTGTGGTTTTTGCACATAGAAGCCCAGTTCACACTCCGCAGGATAACAACGGAGGATACCAAGTATTACTACATGGTCACTGCGCTGGATGCACGCGCCATGCAACAGGTGACGAGTCTGCTCCAGGAGCTGCCAGCCCAGGGGAAATATGAAGCACTCAAGAGGAGGCTACTCCAGCGCTATACCCTTTCTGATGGTGAGAGGGCAGAGAGACTCCTAACACGTTCGGAATTAGGTGACAGATCAGCAGTGGAGCTGATGGAGAGCATGTTGGCACTGAGGGGGAAGGACGATGAATCTTTCCTGTTCGCCCACTTGTTCTTCAGGAACCTAATGGCTACGGTGAGGGCGATCCTGGCCAACTCGCCACGGCTGGTGGCCAAAGACTTCTGCATCATTTTGGCGACCAGAACTCTGAGCGTGCAGGCAGTGGCACCGGCATCCATGAGGGACTCCAGCGAGGTCAAGGAGCCGTTGGTGGTAGCCAGGACGGACACCAGGAGACGAAGGAACGGGGCAATCTGTCTTTATCATTTCCATTTCGGCTCAAATGCCCAACGCTGCCTGTTGCCATGCCAATTCAAGAAGCCAGGAAGACAGCACGTTCAGCATTCAGTTGCAGCTGCAACCGCTGGCAACAGGAACAAACTGCTTTATGTCACGGACACACGTTCAGGGAGACATTTTTTGGTTGACTCCATCAACCATCAACCATCAACCATCCATTGACTACATCCTGCCGGTCAATGCAGACAGGGTGGCAGGAGGCAGCAGTCCCAAGCTCACGGCCACCAGTGGATCCACCGTCAGGACATTTGGCGAGCAGACACTGGCAATATGCTTACACGGACGCAACTTTCAGTGGGACTTTGTGGTAGTTGCATGTTCCGCACCCATTTTAGGTGCAGATTTTTTTATGTGCTTATGGGTTGTTAGTAGATGTTGCTAATAGGCAATTAGTGGATGCTGTCTGTTTTGCCTCACTGCCCTGTACAGCTTGGGGAGCTGGGTCGACAACACTGACTAACGTTATAGCTCCAAGGGGTAAGTACCAACAGTTACTTGCACAGTTCCCAGCAGTCATGCTCCCGACTTTTTCGGCTACTCTAACAAAACATGTCCTAACTACAAAAGGCCAGCCGGTATTCGCACAACCTCGGTGCCTGGACTCAGCTAAACTGGCCAGTGTGCACGAGAAGTTTGCCAACTTAGAGCAGCTGGGCATCGTCAGGTGCTCCAACAGCCCGTGGGCATCCCCGCTACACATGGTGCCTAAAGCTGACGGGTTGTGGCGACCGTGCAGTGATTTCCGGCGCTTGAACAACGCCACGGAACACGATCGCTATCCTATTCCGCACATCCAGGATTTTTCTGTGCACCTGGCCGGGGCACATGTTTTTTTGAAAGTGGATCTGGTCCACAGATACCATCAGGTCCCGGTGCAAGTGGAAGATGTTCTGAAAAAAGCGGTAATAACTCCTTTCGGCCTTTTCGAGTTTTTACACACGCTGTTCGGATTAAAAGGTGCGGTGCAGACTTTCCAGAGGACGATGGATGCAGTGTTTCGTGACTTGTCCTTCGTTTTCATCTACTTAGACGACATTCTGGTGGCTAGCGTGTCCGAGAAAGAGCACATCACCCATCTCAAGACGGTTTTCCAGAGGTTGGAAGTGCACGGGCTGATAGTTAACCTGGTGAAGTGCCAGTTTGGTGTGCCAGTGATTGATTTTTTGGACCACCGCATTTCGCTGGAGGGCACGATTCCGTTACCGGATAAGACACGCGCTGTGTCGGACTTTCTGCATCCGCCGACCGTGAGGGCACTAAAGGAGTTTTTGGGAATGGTTAATTTTTATAACTGTTTCCTTCCCCGGGCAGTCCATACTGTCGTATGTTGTGCTGAAAAAAAAACAAGCCTGCGTAAGCCATCGACTGGACTCCCGAGCGAGTCCAGGCTTTTACTAACGCCAAAACAGTGCTGGCAGATGCCGCGTTGTTAGCCCACCCAGATCCGTCTGCACATATAGCACTCACTATGAATGAGTCAGATGTTGCCATGGGACAGTGGTGGAACAGTATGTCTCCGGTTTGTGGCAGCTGCTCGCATTTTTCAGTTGAACTTTGCATGACAACGAATGCAAATACAGCACGTTCAACAGAGAACTGCTGGTTCTCCACCTGGCGATGTGCCATTTCCAGTTTCAGCTAGAGGGGCGCGAGTTCACTGCGTTTGTGGCCCATAAGTCACTGACATATGCGATGTCCAAGTTCTCGGAGCCGTGGTTGGCCTGACAGCAACGGCATTTGGCTGTGATTTCGGAGTTTACTACCGACATTCAACACATTGCTGGTAAGCTCAACGTCATGGCTGATTTCCTGTTGCACGCGTTAGTCTCCCCGTTCTAAATGGGAATAGATTTCCCTGCCATGGCCGCAAAGCAAGCCGGGGACGCGGACATTTGCGTGCCCCAGTTGGCGCCTACTGGGTTAAGAGTGGAGAGCAGGGTTGTGCAAGAAGGGTGCCCCCCCCCCCGTTGCTCTGCGACACCTCCACTGGCCGCCTGCGCTCGGTGTTTCTGAGCTCTTGGCGCTGCCGCATTTTTGAGTCAGTCCACTCCCTTTCGCGCCCAGGTGTGGGCGCTTTGGTGAAGCTAGTGAGGATGAAATTTGTCTGGCCGTGTTTGCGCAAGGACATGAAAGAGTGGGCTGCAGCTTGTGTTGCATGCCAGTGGGCCAAAGTGCACAAGCACACCAGAGCCCCCCTCGAGCTGTTCCATATCCCGGCTAGGAAGTTTAACCACATCTATGTGGATTTGATGGGACCCCTCCCGCCATTGCAAGGTTTCACACACTTTTGGACAGTCGTGGACCGCACCACGTGCTGGCCTGAAGTGGTCCCGCTGGCTTCTACCACGTCTGTGGAAGTGGCTCGCGCTTTTCTGTTGGCTTGGGTTGCACGTTTCGGATCCTCATCGGACATCACTTCCGACGGGTCCACAATTCGTTTCTGATCTCTGGTCTGTGATGGCCCCGAGCCTGGGGGTCAAAATTCACCGTACTGCCGTGTACAACCCCCAGGCTAACGGGTTATGCAAGCGTTTTCATAGGTCACTTAAAGCAGCGCTCAGAGCTTTGCTCATGGACACAAATTGGGTCAACTGTCTGCCCTGGGTTCTTTTAGGGTTGCACTCTGTGCCTAAAGAGGATTTGACAGCCTCCCCGGCAGAACTCGTTTTTTTCTCAACCGCTGCAGATCCCCAGAGAGTTTTTACCAGAAAACCCTGAGCCCGAGGCTGAGCCACCTACGCAATTTTTGCACAGTATGGAGACTTTATAAGCTGCAGCTTCAGCCATCACCCATTTCGGATAACTTATGGTGAACTGTATAATCAGAGGAGTTATTGTCTAATTTGACCTTGTTGGATTTTCTTTCCCCCTTTGTTATATTATTCTGTTTCTTTTAATCTGTACTTTTAATCTATCCAAAATAAAGATTTTAACATACCGCAACCGGCCCACCATTGTTTTCCCTGCACCTTCGTCCCAAAAAGGTTGCAGAACGCCAGCTTTGTTTTTGTCAGGCATGATGCACACTGGACCCCGTTACGCCCACCGTACGATGGACCTTTCAGGGTGTTGGAACCTGGGGCAAAGCATTTTGTGTTACACTTGGGGGGTGCGTAGGGAGCCCGCTTTTGTGTTAGCAGATGAGCAGGTGGTGTTGGCCCAAGCTCCGGCATGGACGTCCACCGTTGGTGGCTCTGCAAGTTGGTGATCCCTCGGCAGGGAACCTGCGCTCACGAAGCTAATGTGTTTCCCCCATCCCTTTTTCCCTCCACAGACTGATGTGCCCTCCGGTACACCTCAAGAGCAGGGCAGTTCAACTGGATCGGCGACCCCCTGCTACAGCCACTATGGGTGCTGGCTCAAGCCCAAAGGACGGGGGGGGAGGGTGTTAGTGCTCTTTCTGGGTGTTCGGGGGGGGGGGGGCTGTGTGGGGGCATGGTGTGGGGATTCTCCACCCAGAGAAGGCAGCTGGGATAAGGGGGAACAATGGACCGGAGGAGGAAGTGCCACTGGGGAGTCTCAAACAGGACAATATGGACTATGTACCCCCCGGGGAGAGGAGGAACCGTCGCAGCCGCTGGAAGAGAGAAGGGTATGAGAGCGGCACCGGCGTTATGATGTTAATGTGCCACACAGGTCTTTGTTCTAAATAACAATGAATTATGGTCGGAAGTTCCGGGTCTCAATGCATGGTATTAAAGATATAAAAGAGGAATGCACAGAGACCCGGGAGTTCTTTTGCTGTACTGTATGTTGGAGAAAGAATAAAGTTTATGTGTCGTCTAGCTCGTTGCCTCGCCTACTTCCTTTTTCCACAATATGCTCCATTTGGACAATTTTCAAGTTTTTAATTTTGACTGAATATACTGTTAATTTTACACCTATATTGTTTTAGCTTGTATCCAATATTGTTACCTCCACCAAGAAGGAAATGTGATTGTTGTGGTTTGTCTGACTGTTAGCAAGATTACACTGAAAGGATTACACTAAAACTACTGGATGGATTTTGAAGATATTTTAACCAGAGGTGGCCTTTGGGCTACGGATGAGTCCATTAGATTTTGGAAGTGATCTGGGTAAGGGTGTGGATTCTGGATCACTTTTTCACTTTCTTTAAAATTGCAAGATAGGGCCTTGGAGTGGGTATGCGCTCATGGTAATGAAGTAGAGAGCACTGAGAAAGTGCATACCTCTGCCAAGGCCCCATCTCAAAATGTTAAAGAAAGTGAAAAAAGTGATCCAGAATCCACTTCCTGATCCGGATCACTTCTGGTGAAAATTTCCTCAAAATCTGTCTGTCATGAGCGGGGTTTTGGACTTTTTCCAAACCCTGTTTCATGATGTGGCTGCTTTTCTCTTATTATTTTTGTGTCTGTTATCTGCCAGTTAAATGTTGTCAGGCAGCTGAGGGCCTTGGGGTTTGCCTGCTTCCTGACAGCCGACAGCCACGCCCCTTCCTCCTGTCAGCGTTCAACAGCTACATGTCATTTGTGTTCCACTCAGCACGCTCACTCACACACACACTCATGCTCGCACACACATGCATTTGCCACACCTGCACTCACTCAGCCCTATCCATACTCTTTCATGCACGCACGCACATACATACATTATTATACACATACATGCATTATTCAGCAGACGCACACACCTGTGTTCACTTCACTCACACCGGCAATTACTTTGCTCATTATGTTTGGTATTATTTAAACCCTGTCTGTTCTCCTGTTACTTGCTGGTTCATTGGATGTCATGCCCACTCCAGAGTTGGCCTCTCTGTGGAGTCTCCAACTGTAAGTACATTGCCCACCGTTCCACCGGGGTTTTTCTCCTAATTATTATTCTCCCTTTTTCTCCGCTGCCCAGTCCCGCTTGGGAGCACGTGGGGCTCATCCTCCGATTGTAAGTACTTGCCCACCGTTCTGCCGGGGGCTTTTCTCCTAATTATTATTATTGCTCTTCTTCTACGCTGCCCAGTCCCATCTGGGAGCACGTGAGGCCCATCCTTCCTCCTTTCATTATCCAATGAACCGAAGAGTACAGTTGATTGAATCCTGTGTCTTCTCTGCGTACTCATTGGAGCCTAGTCAAGATCCACTTGTGTATCTCTTCTGTGTTCAATAAAATTCATACACAACACTCTCCTGCATTGGGTTTTCATTTCTTATCCTCCGTGCACTGCGTAAAAGCACACGGATATGACACGGTCCAGTAGTTTTTGCGTAACAGGTGACATCCTACAAGTACCTGGGTGTTCATCTGAACAATAAACTAGAATGGTCACACAATACTGACGCACTCTACAAGAAGGGACAGCGCAGGCTGTTCCTACTGAAGAGACTCAGGTCTTTTGGTGTACAAGGGGCGCTGCTGAAGACATTCTACGACACGGTGGTGGCATCAGCCATCACTTTTGGAGTGGTCTGCTGGGGCAGTGGCATTACAGCAGCCGATAGGAAGAGACTGAACAAACTGATCAAGAAAGCTAGCTCTGTCCTGGGGCAACGCCTTGACCCAGTGGAGGAGATGGGAGAGAGAAGGATGGTGGCTAAACTGTCATCTCTGCTGGAGTCCGAGTCCCACCCTATGCAGGACATACTGAACGAGGAGCTCATTTAGCAGCAGACTACATTATCCTAGGTGCACAACCGAGAGGTTTCACAGGTCCTTCCTACCAACGGCTGTCAGACTGTATAACCTAAGCAGGGCTGCTCGCAAAGATAGCAAAAAAACGTGACAACCTAATAGTAGTGAATGCAAAAGACACAATAGACTTACACAATGGTCCCCTCCGGTATACAACTAGGAAAATACCGGTCGCTACGGAGGGTGACAATATGTATGGGTACATAATCATACCATGTAGGATAACTAAGTAGACGGTTATGCTGTTCATTCCATCTAGCTACAATGCTCCGCACTGTGTGTGTTTATATATTTATATATTTATATGTACATATGTATACTCGCTGCTCTTGTTTTTTCTTGTCTTCTGACTGTTGCTCTGCGTGTTGCTATCCCTGTGCTGTTGCAATCCTGGAATTTTCCCACTGTGGGACTAATAAAGGCTTATCTTATCTTATCTTATCTTATCTTATCTTAATCCTGCTAACAAACATAAAAATATTTTGACACATAGGGCCTTGGAGGAGGTATGCACTCCAAGAGTGCCCAATAGTTTAACTTAATTATTCACTCATTTTACTGCTTTATGTTGATTTAAGCACACACACACACACACACACACACACACACTTACGAGTACTTTCTTACATCATTAGTGCTCCTCCTCCAAGCCTCAACATTGTCTGATAAATCGTCTGTGAGGCTCTTTGAATTGCACCTATAGTCCATGGGCCCAGACCAGATTTTTGGATTATTGGTACCACTCAAAGGGACAAATTCTAGTGATGCATTTTGGAATGGCCTATATCTGTGGATGATATTTTGCCATGATAGCAATTCCAAAGTAGTAGCTTAGTCATAGCTATCAGGCATTGAATATGATGCCCCATAAATCATTCATTCATCTTCATTGGCTTCACCTTACCATTGGTAATGGCATATACCAAGTCCTGGCCAAATGAGCTGCAGAGACGCTGGATTCTGTCAGATGGGTTTGAGCGGTCTGTTGAGCCTGTCAGCAGTGTGTTCAGGAACCTGGTCACTGAAGAAGGAATGACCGCATCCTCCGACATCTGAGGTGGCCATGACTGTCTGTAGTCTTGCTTCTTGATGTCACCTCTCATCTGCAGTGCTGCCTTGTTGATAAGATAAGATAAGATAAGCCTTTATTAGTCCCACAACGGGGAAATTCCAGGATTGCAACAGCACAGGGATAGCAACACTCAGAGCAACAATCAGAAGGCAAGAAAAAAAAACAAAAAAAAAACAAAAAAACAAGCAAGCAAGAGCAGCTAATATACATATGTACATATTACTATAAAATATATATATACACACACACACACACACACACACACAGTGCAGAGCATTGTAGCTGGATGGAATAAATATATGAATATATGAACACACAGTGCAGAACATTGTAGCTAGATGGAATAAATATGTAAATATATAAACACCCACAGTACGGAGCATTGCAGCTAGGTGGAATAAATATGCAAGTATATAAACACACACAGTGCGGAGCAATGTAGCTAGATGGAATAATATGTAGATATATAAAAACACAGTGCGGAGCATTGTAGCTAGATGGAATAAATATATAGATATATAAATATAAACACACCCAGTGCTGAGCATTGTAGCTAGATGGAATAAATATATAGATATATAAATATAAACACACCCAGTGCAGAGCATTGTAGCTAGATGGAATAAATATGTAAATATATAAACACACACAGTGCAGAGCATTGTTGCTAGGTGGGATGAAACAGCATAACCGTCTATTTAGTTATCCTACATGGTATGATTATGTGCCCATACATATTCTCACCCTCCATAGCGACCGGTATGTTCCTAGTTGTATGCCGGAGAGGACCATTGTGTAAGTCTATTGCATCTTTTGCATTCAAAAAAAAAACTATTAGTTTGTTACGTCTTTTTGCTATCTCTGCGAGCAGCCCTGCTTAGGTTGTACAGTCTGACAGCCGTTGGTAGGAAGGACCTACGAAACCTCTCGGTTGTGCACCTGGGATGATGTAGTCTGCTGCTAAATGAGCTCCTCAGTGCATCCAGTATGTCCTGCATAGGGTGGAACTCGGACTCCAGCAGAGATGACAGTTTAGCCACCGTCCTTCTCTCTCCTATCTCCTCCATCGGATCAAGGCGTTGCCCCAGGACAGAGCTAGCTTTCTTAATCAGTTTGTTCAGTCTCTTCCTATCGGCTGCAGTAATGCCACTGCCCCAGCAGACCACTCCAAAAGTGATGGCTGATGCCACCACCGTGTCATAGAATGACTTCAGCAGCGCCCCTTGTACACCAAAAGACCTGAGTCTCCTCAGCAGGAACAGCCTGCGCTGTCCCTTCTTGTAGAGTGCGTCAGTATTGTGTGACCAGTCTAGTTTATTGTTCAGATGAATACCCAGGTACTTGTAGGATGTCACCATCTCGATGTCTGTTCCCTGTATATTTATTGGTGCTGTGAGGGGCTGCCCATGCCTGCGGCAGTCCACCACCAGCTCCTTAGTTTTCCTCGCGTTGATCTGGAGGCAGTTCCGATGGCACCAGTCCACAAAGTCCTGGATAAGCCCTCTGTACTCAGCTTCATCTCCGCTGGAGATGAGACCAACGATCGCAGAGTCATCAGAGAACTTCTGTAGATGGCAATGTGTTGTGTTGTGTGAGAAGTCCGCAGTTATTTATTTATTTATTATTTATTTATTTAGCGAATGCAAAGTCCTTAAGCCAAGCAGTTGCCTCCTGGTTTGCTGTATGGAGGGTGTGTAATCCTCCTTCCAGTCTTTGGAGCGGGCAAACCTCTATGATGTGTTCCATTGTTTGCTCCTCTCCACATGCGCACAGTGGGCTAGGGCTACTGCCCCATCTGTGAAGGCTGGCCAAGCAGGGGCCATGTCCAGTCCTGAAGCGATTGAGTGTAGACCACTGTCTCCTTGGGAGGTTGGTGCCCGGGACCTGTTGGTTGGGGTTTATCACCAGCTGTTTGTTTGGGACCTCCTTGGTCTCCCATTCCTCTTGCCAAGCTGTCTGGATGGTAAAGTCAGCTGGGGGAGGGTTTTTCCAAATCGGCCGTCTGGATGAAAGTCGGGCAGTGGGTGGGGTGTAGATATCTGCATGGATTGGCAAGTGAGGAAAATCTTTAACTTTTTGGAGCATCCTTTGAGTTAATGCTGCTCGCCGGATGTGTGGAGGGGCTATGTTTGACAGTACAGAGAGCCAGGGGAGTGGTGTTGAGCGGATTGTTCCAGTTATAGTTCTCATTGTTGAGTTGAGCTGGGTGTCTACATGGTGTGAGTAAGATGACCTGGACCAGACAGGGGCACAATATTCTGCTACAGAGTATGAAAGGGCCAGTGCTGAGGTGCGCAGGGTGGAGACTGCCGCCCCCCATTTTGCACCAGCGAGCTTGCAGAGCAGGTTGTTTCGTACCTTCACCTTAGCAGCCGTCCCCTTTAGATGTTCCTTGAAGGATAAGGTCCTATCAAGGGTCACTCCAAGATAAGTTGGATTTGGGGCATGCTTAAGCTTGAGTCCGCTCAGGTGGATGTTTAGTTCTCTGGCAGCTTTTGCATTGTCCGCAGTATAAAGAGTGAACAGGAAGGGAGCCAGCACCGTTCCCTGGGGGGCCCCCGTGCTACTGATGATCATGTCGGAAACACAGTCCCGGGTTCTCACAAACTGAGGCCGGTTCGTGAGGTAGTCCAGGATCCATGATGACAGGTGCTGGTCCACCCCTGCGCGCAGCAGCTTGTCCTTCAGGATCATCGGTTGGATGGTGTTGAAAGCACTGGAGAAGTCAAAGAACATGATCCTCACCATATTCCCGGGCTTCTCCAGGTGGGACAGAGAACGGTGAAGGAGGAAGATCACCGCATCCTCCACCCCAATGCCATGCTGGTAGGCGAACTGGAGTGGATCCATCGCTGGTTCCACCAGGGGGCGGAGATGAGCAAGGAGCAGTCTCTCCAGGGTCTGATGGGGATGATGTCCTCACTCCTGTCTGATTCCATGAGTTGCACCTTTCTCTGGAGTATTTGGTATGGCTTAACAAGCTCTGGCATAGAAAGGCTGTTGGGATACACAAGTAGTTTCCCATTGTCATCTTGAGTGATTTGCAGGGCTTCTCCAAACTCAGCTACCAGTTTGCGTCCAATGTGTTTCTTGGTCGAGGCTTTCACTGTTTCCACTCCAAGAGTTACCATGCCCTCGACCAGTCTGGCTGTGAGGTTGGTCACATCAGGGTTGACAAACAGTTCTTCTTTTACGTAAGAGAAAAGGTCATTGTATGACTGTTGCTCTGCAGCTTCATACTCAGCATCAGTATCAGTTGGAGCAGCACTGGCACCTTTTCCACTGTCCTGTGTGGTGGTGCTTGAATCCCGTGTGTACTCACGGTAGCAAGTCCGGTGGTAATGACCTTCCGCTGCCACGAGGTCTCTGCTGATGATGGCAAGCATTCTGTTGTCCAGCTTACTGACAGCAGCCTTTCGGACTTTCTCATCGGCACACAGTTCAGTGCACTGGACCAGAGGATCTTTAGTCCTATCTCCTTTCAAGTACTTGCTGGTCTTCTCACAGAAGATGCACTCTGCCTCATAAACCCTTGACTGAGATGGTGCTGGCCTCTGTGACTTATTTCTTTCCGTTGACTTTTCAATTCAATTCAGTTCAATTCAACTTTATTTATATAGTGCCATTTCACAACAACAGTCATCTCATAGCACTATCAACTGTAGGGGGGACCCCCACAGTTGCAGAAAGACCCCAGCAATCAGGCGATCCCCTGTGAGCAAGCACTTGGCGACGGTGGAGAGGAAAAACTCCCTTTTAACAGGAAGAAACCTCCAGCAGAACTAGGCTCAGGGAGGGGCAGTCATCTGCTGCGACTGGCTGGGGGGTGAGGGGATAGAGAAGAAGAAAAGAACAGACATGTAGAGAGCAAACAGCACGATGGGGACTCAATCTATGGGAGAGAACAAACAAATGTTAATGACCAGCAAAAAAAAAATATTTCATAGAGAGTGAGGAAAGGAGTGAGGCCCAGTGCATTACTGAAGGTCCCCCGGCTGACTAAACCTATTAGCAGCATAACTAAGGGAGGGTTCAGAAACACATGATCCCTCCCTAATTGTAGGCTATATCAAAAAGGTAGGTTTTAGCCCTATTCTTAAAAACAGAGATCGAGTCTGACTCCCGAATCCAGATTGGCAGCTGATTCCACAGGAGAGGAGCTTGATAACTAAAGGCTCTGCCTCCCATTGTACTTTTGGAGATTCTAGGTATTACAAGTAATCCTGCATTTTGGGAGCGTAGTGCTCTGTTAGGATGATACGGTAGTATCAGATCTTTTAAATAAAAAGGAGCCTGATTGTTTAGAGCTTTGTAAGTAAGAAGAAGGATTTTAAACTTAATTCTAAACTCTATGGGAAGCCAATGAAGGGAGGCTTTTGTTTTCTTCTGTGCGCCTCTGCTTGGAAATTATAGTATCGAGGTCCCTTTTCATGGTGAAAATGCTTCGGCATTTCCGGTGGTAGGCCACAGCTGGTATGGCATCATCTGGCAATCCTTTTGCTAGGTCCAGGATCGGAGCATGCTGTCTTATTTCAGCGGCTCTCAGCAGGGTTTTCCAGGAGTTGATGTCCTTTGGAGATACTAGTTCTTCATCTGAAGATGAGCAATGGATTATGCAATCAAGGCGTGCGCGCTTGGGTGCCATGCCACTCCCTGCTTCTTGGGTGGAATCCATTTTCAGTTAGGTACATTCATCCAGACCTGCAATGACACCAGGTATTGGTAAATTATCTCATGTAATTAATTGCATCAATTGAAATTGGCATTGAAATTACTCATTCTTTTCTATAAAGTTGTACACTATTATTCTGGTTTCGTTTTTAATAAAATGTTGCGATCCTCCAGAACTCCAGTTTCTTTTGGCACACTATAAAAGATAACATTTAATTAATTTTCTTAACTAAGTGATAACCAAAATAAGTCTTAAATAAACATTTATATTGACTTGCCTCACGGTGCTCCACTGGAATGCGAAAATGTGCTGAAATCAAAAATAAATCGTACCTTCTCCCTCAAAAAACCCCTGAAAAGTAGAAACTGAATAAAAATTAATATTGGAAACTATCCAAGGTCAATTTCTATTAGCATTTTGTACAGTAAAAGGGAGAATAATTCAGAAATACCAGCATGTGATATTAGGCGTCATGATAATTTTACTAAAAAAAAGGAGGTGCCGTGTATCATGACTAAGCTACTCATTTGGAAATGCTATCATGCCTTAATACACATATATAGGTCCTACAAACAAAATGGCACCATAGAGTTTTTGTCCCTTTTAGTGGTACCAATATCTGACTCGGTCCATGGACTACTACCAGCATAAAACAAAAAATGAAGTTCAATGGATTGACTTGGTTTGTCCAAATGGCTCATCATTCCTGTTAAAAACTTAGCAACGTGTGGAAAATTGGGGATGTTAGTCCTCATTTCAGTGTAAAATCGGTCCTGCACTGCGTCTTTCTCTGGCAATAGCTCTGTCAGCCTCAAAGCAGTGCTGCCAACTCCTCAGTAAGGAAAGTAGATATTGGCTGTCCTAAAAGTCGCTAGAAGTTGCTGAATGATGTCATTACCTAATTTGCATAATTGGTCATTTGCATGTAATTTTAATGGACACTGTAGGAGAGAAGAGCTGTGGGAGAGACAAAAAGTGAGTAAAAACACCTTAAATATGTTTAGAACTACAAATTAACTTTCTTCTGTTGGTTCTTGGTTTGTTTTAATTTTGCCATTTAAATAGGCCATCACTTATCAAAATAACTTCATGACTTTAATGCATTGTCTAGATCCACATTGGGGTGTCTGGGGAGGGATAGTACCTCTGTAGTGGGGGCTTGCCACGTCCTTGCCACAGCTCATTCAACATTGGTTCCCACCTGGCACCCAACTCTCACCTGTGGCTCCTTGAAGCTGTAGCACGCACAGCGGCCACACCCCGGTAAACCGCTTTGGCAGGCAGGCTGAACCAGGTGAGGGTAGCCGGTCAGGCCTCAAACCCTCCGGTGAGTTAAATAGGGTATGCCTACCCAAGCATGTGAAGACTGTAGTCGGCGGATTGAATGGATGAAGTCATCTTTTGTCCCAACGGTCATGAAGGCGGCGACAGCAGGTGTTGTGGAACGCAAAGGCATGGCAAGGCACTATAGAAGTTGTGGTCATCCACTGCAGCCGAGGAAGTCCCTGGTCGTGACAGTTGTTTTCGTACCACCAGATCCTGGCTTTTGAGGCTGAGAGAGTGGGATTGCCCCCTTCATCGACTTTCCCACTTTTAAAAAAGCTTTCCCGCACAGGTTTTCCTTGTGTGTGTTAGTCCTCACAACCCTACAACAGTCCTGCGGCGATGGGAAACGAGTGAAGCAACAGGTGGAGGTGACCACTGGCAGTTGTAGCTTGAACCCTGCATGCAGGTGGCTTGGCAGCAATCGTCGCTCTCCTTCTGACCCCGGGACAACAGTGGAATTCGGCATTCCCCCAGGTGACAGAGCAGCCTCTTTAGGACAGCACTGCTCACCCTCAAATGAGGGAGGGGACTAGAAAGTGTGTCCCAAACAAATACTTGTCCCTTCCAACTGGCCAGCATACCGCAGCTGACAGTTCTACCCCCCGAGCGGTCAAAACCAAAGAAGAAAGAAACTAATTCTTGGTGCGTGGAATGTACGTACGCTCATGGACAGAGAGGCCTCCTCGAGACCTGAGAGAAGAACAACTCTCATTGCAAAAGAACTGGACCGCTACCACATTGACATTGCGGCACTCAGTGAGACCAGACTAGCCGAAGAAGGATCTGTGGCCGAACTAAGAGGCGGCTACACCTTCTTCTGGAAAGGCAAGGCCAAAGATGAAGAGAGGATCCATGAAATAGGACTGGCCATCAAGACATTGGTTCTCAAGCAACTTCCTGGCCTACCAACGTCAGTTAATGAACGGCTGATGAAACTCTGTTTCTCCCTCAACCGTAACCGGCATGTTACCCTCATCAGCATGTACGCCCCAACTCTCATCAGCAGCAATGAAGTGAAGGAAGCCTTTTATGAGGAGCTCAGTACCCTCGTGAAGGACACTCCTCCCAATGACAAACTTATTCTGCTAGGCGATTTCAACGCCAGAGTCAGAACAGACTGCTGTAACTGGAAAGATGTGCTGGGGCCATACCGCACTGGAACACTGAGCTCCAACGGCTTGATGCTCTTGAGCCTTTGTACTGAAAACCACCTCACTATCACAAACACACTGTTCTGGTAAGCAGACAAATATAAGACAACATGAATGCACCCAAGATCCAAGCAGTGGCATTTGATAGACTTTGCCATTTGCCGTCAGAGAGATATCTATGACGTCAGGCTCATCAAGGCCATGCACGGAGCAGAGTGTTGGACGGACCACCATCTAGTCAGATCCCTCCTATCCCTGCATATTGCCCCAACACACTGCAAGATGCCGAAAGTCATCAGGCCAGCGTTCAACGTCGCCAAACTTGAATAACCTCAGCGACATAGTGAATTTGCAGAAGATCTGGACGGCCGACTGATCGCCCATGGACCCCTGACTGGCTGTCCAACGCAAAGGTGGGAACAGTTTAGAGCACTGGTGATGGAGTCAGCAAAAACCACCATCAGCCCCAGGTAACGAGTGCACCAGGACTGGTTTGACGAGGACAATGAGAACATCAAGACACTCCTGGATGACAAGCAGAAGGCCTTTGTTGAGTGGCAGAATGACCCCACTTCCATTTCCAAGCATGATCACTTCAAGCACCTCCAGAGACAGGCACAAGCAATGCTGTAAAAGATGCAGAATGAATGGTGGGAGAAGAAGGCAGATGAGGTGCAGTGATGCGCCAACACAAAGAATTACAAGATGTTCTTCAGCATCATCAAGGAAGTATATGGACCTGCCAAGCCATGTACTACCCCACTCCTGTCGGCAGACGGTTCAACTCTGCTGAAGGAGAAGAGCAGCATCAATGCGTGATGGAGCAAGCACTTCAGCTTCCTGCTCAACAGGCCCTCCACTGTAGACCCCCACGCCCTCGATCTGATCCCCCAAAAACCCACCATCCACTGCCTCGACCTCCCCCCTGCAATGGATGAAGTCTTGAACGCGATTAGGCAGACCGATTCAGGCAAAACACCTGGGATGGATGGAATCCTGGAGGAAATATTCGAATCAGCCAGTCCTGTGGCCCTTGAAATCTTCCATTCCCTCCTCACCAGCATCTGGGATGAAGAACACCTGCCCAAAGACTTCAGGGATGCCACTGTTGTCTCCTTGTTCATGAATAAGGGTAGCAAGTCTGACTACGGCAATTACTGAGGTATCGCCCTTCTATCTATTGCTGGAAAAATACTGGTCCTCCTCAACCCACTGATTAACAACATCTCTGAAGGGAACCTGCCAGAAACACAGTGTGGATTTCGCCCAAACCGCAGCACCGTGGACATGATCTTCTCCATCTGCCAAGTACAGGAGAAATGTCTAGAACAAAACATGGACTTATATGCGGTCTTTATCGACCTGACTAAGGCCTTCGACACGGTGAACAGGGAGGCCCTCTGGATCATCCTATCCAAGCTTGGGTGCCCAGACAAGTTTGTAAACCTCATACACCAGTTTCACGACAACATGACTGGGCAGGTTCTTTCAGGTGGAGAGGTATCGGAGCCATTCAATATCAGCAATGGCATCAAGCAGGGGTGCGTTCTGGCCCCGGTCCTCTTCAACCTCTTTTTCTCTTGCGTCCTCAACCATGCCATCAGCGACTTGGACCTTGGGGTATACCTGCAATACAGACTTGATGGCTCACTGTTCGACCTCCGCCGACTGAAGGCTAAGACCAGAGTTGGGCTGCACGGTGGCGCAGTGGTTTAGCACTGTGGCAGCACAGTTTTACCCTCGGCCGGGGGATCGCGGGGATAATGAGATCGTGGGTTCGATCCCAGCCCCCGACCAACAGTGAGCTGTGTGGAGTTTGCATGTTCTCCCCGTGTTGCGTGGGTTTACTCCGGGATTTCTCCGGTTTCCTCCCGCATACCAAAAACATGTAGGTTTAGGGCGCTCGCGCACGCAGCGACCGGCAGCCGGTGGCTTGTCACCAGACTGCAAACCAAATCTATCTATGGGTACAAATAAGTAACAAAAAAAAAAGCCCAAGGTCGCAGAAAAGATTGTCCTGGAAGCGCTTTTTACTGACGACTGTGCCTTCAAGGCCCACACGGAGTTTGATCTCCAGATCATTGTGAATAAGTTTGCAGAAGCCCCCCACCTTTTTGGTCTTACCATCAGCCTCAGCAAGACAGAGGTACTGCTCCAACCAGCACCCGCCTCCACCGTCCCTCCCCCCCCCCCCATCTCCATTGAGGGTACCCAACTGAAGACAGTAGATGACTTTAAGTACCTCAACAGCACCATCAGCAACGATGGCAGCCTGGATAAGGAGCTCAACTCCAGAATCTGCAAGGCCAGCCAAGCTCTCGGTCGTCTCCGAGCTCGCGTCCTGAACCAGCACAACATCCAGCTGTCCACGAAGCTCAAAGTGTACAGGGCCGTTGTCCTCACCAGCCTTCTCTACGGATGTGAGATGTGGACCATGTACAAAAACCACCTGAAGCAGATGGAGAAGTTCCACATGAGCAGCCTACGGATGATCATGAACATTCACTGGCAAGACCGGGTCACAAACCTTGAGGTCCTGGACAGAGCTGAGATGACCAGCATCGAGGCCATGATTCTGAAAGCCCAGCTCCGATGGGTTGGTCATAAGATCCACATTACAGAACTCAGTTTTGTCCTGCATTGTTAAATGTTAGAATATCAAATTTAATCAAAGACTGTTATGTGGGGTGGAATTGCTAGCTCGACGTCCAACCCTCCTCTTTTATTCGGGCTTGGGACAGTATAGGCAGTATGCCCGTGTATCGTCTCCAATAAATGGCTTCAACCAGCCTTTGAATTCAGGGTCTGATTCCCACTCCTTTCTGTATTTTTGAGCGTACAGTTTAGACTATGACATGATGAGCTAGCTAGCTAGATGTTTAGCTTATGTCACAGAGAGACACACACAGTGGACGAGGTCAGTAGGTGACTGAGGCTGTAAGTCAAATGCAGTAATTTATTAGTGTGACACTGACAGTGAAAAAACATTTACATCCCACTCTATAAAACCGTGCAGGATTGGCGCGGGTTTGCGCATGTGCAATTCATTTGCAGTCTGGACGCAAGTGCAGCTACCTGCTGCATGAGGCTACTGTGAGACTGACTGCCTGTGAGTGCTTTGGGATGGGGAGAGGCTCACGGTAACACCCGCTGCTTGTTGAGGATAGTAACTGCAGAACAATAGTGCTTTCACAACAGAGTCGCCAAAACAACAGAAAAGTCTCCGATAACACCAGAAAAAGTTGTTAGATTTGTTGCTGGTCGCTTTTGACAAAAAAAAGTTGCCAAGAGGATTTGAAAAGTTACCAGATTTAGCGTGAAACACTACCAACACTACCTCAAAGAGGTAACAGCAGCCCTCTTTAGCTGCATCTATGCATGATTAACTACAAATGTTACCCACATAGATCAGCATTGAGTGTCACTAATCATTTAGATGTAAGTAGAGTAAAGTGAAAACATTATTTTTGATTGTTTATTAATGAACTCAATCTGTCTATTTTGTTTTCATGTCTTGGAGCAGTGTGTATATATAGTGGTGTGAAAAAGTGTCTGCCCCAATCCTGATTTCTTATTTTTTTGTATGTTTGTCACACTTAAATGTTTCAGATCATCAAGCAAATTTAAATGTGAGACAAAGATAACACGGGCGGCGTGGTGGCGGAGTGGTTAGCACTGCGGCAGCACAGCAACTCACCCTTGGCCGGGGGATCCTGAGTTTGATCCCAGCCCCCGACCAACAGTGATCTGTGTGGAGTTTGCATGTTCTCCCCGTGTCTGCGTGGGTTTACTCCGGGATTTCTCCGGTTTCCTCCCACATGCCAAAAACATGCAAGTTAGGTTAACTGGCATCAAACTGGGGATTCTAAATTGTCCTTAGGTATGACTGTGAGAGTGAAAGGTTGTCTGTCTCTCTGTGTTGGCCCTGCGATAGACTGGAGATCTGTCCAGGGTGTACTCTGCCTCTCACCCAAAGAATGCTGGGATAGGCTCCAGCCCCCCCTCGACCCGAAAAAGGATTAAGCGGAAGAAGATGAATGAATGAATGAACAAAGATAACACAAGTAAACACAAAATGCAGTTTTTAAATGAAGATGTCTATTATTAAGGGAAAAAAAAAATCCAAACCTACATGGCCCCGTGTGAAAAAGTGATTGCCCCCATTAACCCTTTGAGTGTGAGAATTTGCGTGCCCCGAGTGGCAGAACGCGGCACTGCGCCTGCCTTCTCACTCTGACTTTGTCAAAAGTAAGTGAGAAATTTCTGTTTTTTTTTTTTAAAATGTACTGATTTCTTGTTCATATACTTTGAAGATAAGATGATGAGGTACCTCTGTACAAAAAATGGTGTCAAAAGACTGAACCATTTTTTGTGTAAATACGTCCAAAGTTCAGTTTTGACTGAGTTATGGAATTTAAAAAGGTGCTGCACAACCCTGACCGCTGTCAAAAGTGAAAGAGGAACACAGAAAAACCAAAATAAAATGACAACCAAAAGAATACATAACAGAAACTACAGAAATCAAACACAACAGGAAAATGGCAAACAGAACCTAAATACAGGAAGCAGATACTGATCAATACAAAGATAATGGAGGGCGGTAAGGAACACACATAACAATATGATAGACCAATTTGAATACACAGGGAAATCATGAAACTGAGTTTGGGGGGAAATCCCAAATTCAGTACATGTTAAATATTTAAATTTGTTTGAGGATCTGAAACATTTAAGTGTGACAAACATGAAAAAATGAAAACTCAGGAAGGGGACAAACACTTTTTCACACCGCTGTATGTGTGTATGTATGTTTGTATGTATGTTAAAAAAAAATTATATATATATATATATATACAGTATGTATATATATATATATATATATATATACATATATATACATATATATATATATATATATATATATATATATATATATATATATATATATATATATATATATATATGTGTGTATATATATATATATATATATATATATATATATATATATATATATATATATATATATATATATATATATATATATATATATATATATATACGTATATATATATATATATATACACACACACACACACACACACACACTACCGTTCAAAAGTTTGGGGTCACTTAGAAATTTCCTTATTTTTGAAAGAAAAGCCCTGTTTTTTTCGATGAAGATAACTTTAAACTAATCAGAAATACACTCTAATACCTAATATACATTGCTAATGTGGTAAATGACTATTCTAGCTGCAAATGTCTGGTTTTTGGTGCAATATCTACATAGGTGTATAGAGGCCCATTTCCAGCAACTATCACTCCAGTGTTCTAATGGTACAATGTGTTTGCTCATTGCGTCAGAAGGCTAATGGATGATTAGAAAACCCTTGTGCAATCATGTTAGCACAGCTGAAAACAGTTTACATGGTTAGAGAAGCTATAAAACTGACCTTCCTTTGAGCAGGTTGAGTATCTGGAAAAAATTATTATTTCAAATACAAATCATTATTTCTAACCTTGTCAATGTCTTGACTATATTTTCTATTCATTTTACAACTCATGGTGGTAAATAAGTATGACTTTTCATGGAAAACACAAAATAATTGTCTGGGTGACCCCAAACTTTTGAACGGTATAGTATATATAAGATAAGATAAGCCTTTATTAGTCCCACAACGGGGAGATTCCAGGATTGCAACAGCACAGGGATAGCAACACTCAGAGCAACAATCAGAAGGCAAGAAAAAAGAAAAAAAAAAAAAGCAGGCAAGCAAGAGCAGCTAATATACTTATGTACATGAAGATCCTGATGATGATCCTGTACATGATGATCCTGAAGGACAAGCTGCTGCGCGCAGGGGTGGACCAGCACCTGTCATCATGGATCCTGGACTACCTCACGAACCGGCCTCAGTTTGTGAGAACCCGGGACTGTGTGTCCGACACGATCATCAGTAGCACAGGGGCCCCCCAGGGAACGGTGCTGGCTCCCTTCTTGTTCACTCTTTATACTGCGGACTTCTCACACAACACAACACACTGCCATCTACAGAAGTTCTCTGATGACTCTGCAATCGTTGGCCTCATCTCCAATGGAGATGAAGCTGAGTACAGAGGGCTTATCCAGAACTTCGTGGACTGGTGCCATCGGAACTGCCTCCAGATCAACGCGAGGAAAACTAAGGAGCTGGTGGTGGACTGCCGCAGGCATGGGCAGCCCCTCACTGCACCAGTAAATATACAGGGAACAGACATCGAGATGGTGACATCCTATAAGTACCTGGGTGTTCATCTAAACAATAAACTAGACTGGTCACACAACACTGACGCACTCAGTATTGTGGTCACCAGCGCAGTGACCATGTAGTAATACTTGGTATCATCCGTTGTTATCCCGCGGAGTGTGAACTGGGCTTCTATGTGCAAAAACCACACGGTCGGGTTGTGAAGCCAGAAGTCTGGGAGCTTGACTGAGCCAGCGCACACGGCGATGGTGCTCTCCCTCCAGGTAGTCTCTGGGGCTGTGCTCGGCTCACTTTCCATGGCACGTCTTGGGGTCACCAATGTGGAGAAAGGAAGCAGGCGAGGCAATGAGCTGAACGATACATAAACGTTATTCTTTCTCCAACATACAGTACAGCAAAAGAACTCCCAGATCTCTGTGCATTCCTCTTTTATATCTTTAATACCATGCATTGAGACCCGGAACTTCTGACCATAATTCATTGTTGTTTAGAACAAAGACCTGTGTGGCACATTAACATCATAACGCCGGTGCTGCTCTCACACCCTTCTCTCTTCCAGTGGCTCCGGCGGTTCCTCCTCTCCCCGGGGGGTGCATAGTCCATACTGTCCCGTTTGAGACCCCCCAGTGGCACTTCCTCCTCCGGTCCATTGTTCCCCATTATCCCAGCTGCCTTTTCTGGGTGGAGAATCCCCACACCATGTCCTCACAATATTAAACTTGACAGGAGGTTGATAGAACATCAGCCAAAAAGGAAAATGCAGTAGGTGTTACTGATTTTACCACCAAAAATTCTTCTTCTACTTTTGGCTGCTCCCTTTTGGGGTCACCAAAGCAGATCATCTGCCTCCATCTCGACGTATCACTTGCATCTTCCTCTGTTACCACCAAAAATTCTAACTATTCAAATTAGGCACAGAGCCTTATGCAGAGTCATTAGCAACAGCCGTGCTTCCACATCTATGTTGAAATGGCTGCTGTGAAAAAAGGAAAATCAGCCCTGTGGCCTGCTGAAAAAAACAGCATAGGCCAGCATAGACCAGCATTCAATTCAATTCAATTCAATTCAACTTTATTTACATAGCGCCATTTCACAACAACAGTCATCTCATAGCACTATCAACTGAAGGGGGGACCCCCACAGTTGCAGAAAGACCCCAGCAATCAGGCGATCCCCTGTGAGCAAGCACTTGGCGACGGTGGAGAGGAAAAACTCCCTTTTAACAGGAAGAAACCTCCAGCAGAACTAGGCTCAGGGAGGGGCAGTCATCTGCTGCGACTGGCTGGGGGGTGAGGGGATAGAGAAGAAGAAAAGAACAGACATGTAGAGAGCAAACAGCACGATGGGGACTCAATCTATGGGAGAGAACAAACAAATGTTAATGACCAGCAAAAAAAAAATATTTCATAGAGAGTGAGGAAAGGAGTGAGGCCCAGTGCATTACTGGAGGTCCCCCGGCTGACTAAACCTATTAGCAGCATAACTAAGGGAGGGTTCAGAAACACATGATCCCTCCCTAATTGTAGGCTATATCAAAAAGGTAGGTTTTAGCCCTATTTTTAAAAACAGAGATCAAGTCTGACTCCCGAATCCAGATTGGCAGCTGATTCCACAGGAGAGGAGCTTGATAACTGAAGGCTCTGCCTACCATTGTACTTTTGGAGATTCTAGGTATTACAAGTAATCCTGCATTTTGGGAGCGTAGTGCTCTGTTAGGATGATACGGTAGTATCAGATCTTTTAAATAAAAAGGAGCCTGATTATTTAAAGCTTTGTAAGTAAGAAGAAGGATCTGCATAAATTTGGAAACAGCATCATCTGAGAGGCATCTACTGTGATAATATTTTTCTTTAGGAGCCAAATAGTCAGAAATAGTAAAATCAAAGGTTAACAGACAATGGTCTGACAGTACAGGGTTATGAGGAGACACTACAAGATTTTCTATTTCTATGCCATATGTCAGAACAAGGTCCAATGTATGGTGGAGGTAATGAGTAGAATTTCCTACTTTCTGAGAAAACCCAATCGAGTCTAATATTGAATTAAAAGCCACATTAAGGCAGTCACTATCTACATCCACATGTATATTAAAGTCCCCTACTATAATTATTCTATCAGATTTCAGCACTAAATCAGCTAAGAAATCAGCAAATTCGGATAAAAATTCTGAATAGGTTGATGGGGGACGATAAACTATGGCAAATAAAATTGGGTTTAACCTGAAATTGCTAAAGTGCCCAACACTGAGGACCAGGCCCTCAAAGGAATTATAACATGTTTTTTGCTTTACATTAACTAGTAATTTGGAATGGTAAATTGTTGCTACTCCTCCTCCACAACCAGAACTTCTGGGATTTTGACAGTTTAAATAACCAGAGGGAGTTGATTCATTTAAACCAACACAATCCTCTTGCCCTAACCAAGTCTCTGTAAGGGAAATTAAATCAATCTGATGATCAATTAACAGATCATGGACTAACAGAGACTTGGGAGTTAGAGACCTAATATTTAATAAACCAAGATAAGATAAGATAAGATAAGCCTTTATTAGTCCCACAACGGGGAAATTCCAGGATTGCAACAGCACAGGGATAGCAACACTCAGAGCAACAATCAGAAGGCAAGAAAAAAAACAAGCAAGCAAGAGCAGCTAATAAACATATGTACGTATAACTATAAAATATATATATATACACACACACACAGACACACAGTGCAGAGCATTGTAGCTGGATGGAATAAATATATGAATATATGAACACAGTGCAGAGCATTGTAGCTAGATGGAATAAATATGTAAATATATAAACACCCACAGTACGGAGCATTGCAGCTAGGTGGAATAAATATGCAAGTATATAAACACACACAGTGCGGAGCAATGTAGCTAGATGGAATAATATGTAGATATATAAATATATAAACACACCCAGTGCTGAGCATTGTAGCTAGATGGAATGAAACCATAGATGGAATGAAACCACATTTCATTTTTAAATTATGAGGAGGAACAGAGGCCAACTCATTCAATTTAGAGGCTTTATATTTAATTTGAGTTTTACCAATATTTTGCTTAATCACTTTGGGATGCTTATATATTATATTTTTATTTACTTTGGAGGGAGCAGACAATGATTCTCTGATGGGGAAGACAGGGGCTAAGTTGAGGGGTGGCGGATGAAGAGGAGCTGCAGAGAGGCGTGTAAGACTGCAACTCTGCTTCCTGGTCCCAACTCTGAGTAGTCAAGGTTTTGGAAATTTGGATAAAAACGATGCCAGATTGTTAGATAAATGAGAAGCACCATCCAAAGTGGGATGAATGCTGTCTCGTCTCATAAGACCAGGTTTTCCCCAAAATGAGCTCCAATTGTCAATTTAGCCCACGTTATTTGCAGGACACCACACAGACAGCCAGCGGTTCAAGGATGATGTTTCAAAAAACAGGCATCTCTGTGCACACGCAAGAAGAGGACTTAACACATGAGGGACGGTCATCATCGGATCGATGGACAACCAAGAGACAAGAGATCCACATTACAGAACTCAATTTTGTCCTGCATTGTTAAATGTTAGAATATCAAATTTAATCAAAAACTGTTATGTGGTGTGGAATTGCTAGCTCGACGTCCAACCCTCCTCCTTTATTCGGGCTTGGGACAGTACAGGCAGTATGCCCGTGTATCGTCTCCAATAAGATAAGATAAGATAAGATAAGCCTTTATTAGTCCCACAACGGGGAAATTCCAGGATTGCAACAGCACAGGGATAGCAACACTCAGAGCAACAATCAGAAGGCAAGAAAAAAAACAAGCAAGCAAGAGCAGCTAATATACATATGTACATATTCCTATAAAATATATACGTATACACACACAGACACACAGTGCAGAGCATTGTAGCTGGATGGAATAAATACATGAATATATAAACACACAGTGCAGAGCATTGTAGCTAGATGGAATAAATATGTAAATATATAAACACCCACAGTACGGAGCATTGCAGCTAGGTGGAATAAATATGTAAGTATATAAACACACACAGTGCGGAGCATTGTAGCTAGATGGAATAAATATATAGATATATAAAAACACAGTGCGGAGCATTGTAGCTAGATGGAATAAATATATAGATATATAAATATGAACACACCCAGTGCTGAGCATTGTAGCTAGATGGAATAAATATGTAAATATATAAACACACACAGTGCAGAGCATTGTTGCTAGATGGGATGAAACAGCATAACCCTCTACTTAGTTATCCTACATGGTATGATTATGTGCCCATACATATTCTCACCCTCCATAGCGACCGGTATTTTCCTAGTTGTATGCCGGAGGGGACCATTGTGTAAGTTTATTGCATCTTTTGCATTTAAAAACTATTAGTTTGTTACGTCTTTTTGCTATCTCTGCGAGCAGCCCTGCTTAGGTTGTACAGTCTGACAGCCGTTGGTAGGAAGGACCTACGAAACCTCTCGGTTGTGCACCTGGGATGATGTAGTCTGCTGCTAAATGAGCTCCTCAGTGCATTCAGTATGTCCTGCATAGGGTGGAACTCGGACTCCAGCAGAGATGACAGTTTAGCCACCGTCCTTCTCTCTCCTATCTCCTCCACCGGATCAAGGCGCTGCCCCAGGACAGAGTTAGCTTTCTTAATCAGTTTGTTCAGTCTCTTCCTATCGGCTGCTGTAATGCCACTGCCCCAGCAGACCACTCCAAAAGTGATGGCTGATGCCACCACCGTGTCATAGAATGTCTTCAGCAGCGCCCCTTGTACACCAAAAGACCTGAGTCTCCTCAGCAGGAACAGCCTGCGCTGTCCCTTCTTGTAGAGTGCATCAGTATTGTGTGACCAGTCTAGTTTATTGTTCAGATGAACACCCAGGTACTTATAGGATGTCACCATCTCGATGTCTGTTCCCTGTATATTTACTGGTGCTGTGAGGGGCTGCCCATGCCTGCGGCAGTCCACCACCAGCTCCTTAGTTTTCCTTGCGTTGATCTGGAGGCAGTTCCAATGGCACCAGTCTACGAAGTCCTGGATAAGCCCTCTGTACTCAGCTTCATCTCCATTGGAGATGAGGCCAATGATCGCAGAGTCATCAGAGAACTTCTGTAGATGGCAGAATAAATGGCTTCAATCAGCCTTTGAATTCAGGGTCTGATTCCCACTCCTTTCTGTATTTTTGAGCGTACAGTTGAGCATACAACATGATGAGCTAGCTAGCTAGATGTTTAGCTTATGTCACAGAGAGACACACACAGTGGACAAGGTCAGTAGGTGACTGAGGCTGTAAGCCAAATGCAGTAATTTATTAGTGTGACACTGACAGTGAAAAAACATTTACATCCCACTCTATAAAACCGTGCGGGATTGGCGCGGGTTTGCGCATGTGCAATTCATTTGCAGTCTGGATGCAAGTGCAGCTACCTGCTGCATGAGGCTACTGTGAGACTGACTGCCTGTGAGTGCTTTGGGATGGGGAGAGGCTCACGGTAACACCCGCTGCTTGTTGAGGATAGTAACTGCAGAACAATAATGCTTTCACAACAGAGTCGCCAAAACAACAGAAAAGTCTCCGATAACATCAGAAAAAGTTGCTAGATTTGTTGCTAGTCGCTTTTGACAAAAAAAAAGTTGCCAATGTAGAGGATGCCTTTCACAGACGAGACTGGGTTTATTTCTCAGGATTGGTTTATTGAAAGGTTACATCCTCTAGCAATCTCAGAATCTCGAAAAGAGAGAGAACAATCATCTTTCACAGTTCTTATACTCTCCCCAAGTCATACACCCCCAACCCCACAGTCCTTCAGCAAACATACAGCCCCCGAGACTCCTTGGCGTCCCCATTGTCTCTTATCCTTCTAGCCTCCGGGGCTCCTGCTGGGACATTCTCTCCAACTTCCCACCTCCTGCAGGACCAACTTCACACCTCCCGTAGGTCTCTGCAGGGTCAGGTCCTCTTTGTCCATTAAGACGTGAAGCCTCCAAAATATGCACCGTCATGCTTACTAGGTATATGTGATTTAACCTCACGATGAAGGAGAACCACAGAGCTGCAACCCCCTGCGGTGCGGAGCCGCAGAGCCTGGACCCCCTGCGGAGGACAGGGGACAGAAGACTTCCTGACTGCTGAGGCTCGAGAGGAGAGAAGGGGGAGTTATGTAAATAAAAGGTTAATGAATGTGAATAAAGGGATTTTGATATAGATGTGTGATTTCCCCTGCGAGGGAAATGGTTTGATGTGAGAATGTTTAAAAGGGTGAACTTTGGTGTGTTCACCCTCTTTGTTCGCTGCTCAGAAATGAGAGCAGACAGTGGGATGGTTACTTGAAATAAACTGGAATTAAAGGCAATTAGGTTTCGTTATTCAAGTCTCCCCACATTGGTGACTGACGACGTTGAGAATGAACGAAGAAGGTCTCAGGGTCCCGGACTCACAGCGCTCAGAGCTGGCGAGCGCAGTGGCCGTTAAGCTGCCTGATTTCTGGCAGGATAACCCACGGTCGTGGTTTCTGCAAGCAGAGTCGCAGTTCGCGCTCACAGGAGTAACGGTGGATGACACTAAGTTCCACCATGTCATCGCTAAACTGGACAACAGCACAGCTCGGTGTGTGCAGAGCTTGGTGGAGCAGCCACCCGCGACCGACAGGTACGGCAAGCTGAAATCCACCCTCATCAAGTTTTTCACCCCCTCGGCCGCAGTGAGGGCGAGGAGGATCCTGTCTTTGCTAGACCAAGGAGGACACAGACCGAGCGCCCTGATGGAGGAGATGATACAGCTGAGAGGGTTGGACAACGATGATTTCATTTTTCAGTTCATCTTCCTCTCCAACCTCCCGGCGCATGCGAGAAGCACGCTGGCTGGCAAAAAGTGTCACACCCTGGAGGAGTTCCGGGAGCTGGCCCAGGAAGCAGATGGGATCCTGGACGCCTGCGGCGGGCAAGCAACCACAGCGGCGACCCGAGACAGCGGGGAGCCAGAGGCGGCAGACCCAGACTGGCCGACGACGGCGGCAGCACGGCCGCGACGAGGTGGAGCCAATGGTCCGGCGGCAGAGGCGCGGACACGACACAGCGGAGGAGAAGATCTCTGCTTTTACCATCGGAGGTTCGCAGAGAAGGCACGCAGGTGTGTGCCGCCCTGCAACTTCAGGAGTTCGGGAAACGGCAAGACCGGGGGTCGCTAGCAGCTTCGACCCTCGGAGAACGCAGCAAGCTGCTCTACATCACGGATGCGCGCTCCGGACGAGAGTTCCTCATCGACACCGGAGCACAAGTGAGCTTCATCACCCCAACATACGCGGACCGGGTGGCTGGACCCCACAGTAGCGGAGCTACGGGGGCAAATGGCTCGAACATCAACACCTACGGGAGAAGGACCTTGCCTTTGTGCTTACATGGCTGCACATATGAATGGACTTTTGTAATAGCGGCGGTGAGTTTCAACATGTTGGGCGCGGATTTTTTGTGTTCACACAATCTGTTAGTTGATCTTGCTAATAGACGGCTGGTAAATGCACTCTCTTTTTACTCTCTCCCCTGTTCAGCTCGAGTGTCCCCGCCACCAGTACAGACCCACGTCGCTACAGCAGGTGGTAAGTTTCACACACTCCTCACCCAATTTCCAGCGCTCACTGTGCCCACCTTTTCAGCGACGGTCGCGAAGCACAGGGTGGAAACAATTTATCCCCAAGTCTGGTCCTCCCGTGTTTGCAAAAGCTCGGCGCTTGGATGCAGTTAAGCTCACCATTGCGCGCGAGGAGTTCGCCAGCCTGGAGTGGCTAGGCATCGTTCGTAGGTCGAAGAGCCCGTGGGCTTCGCCGCTGCACATGGTACCGAAAGCCGATGGCTCCTGGAGACCGTGCGGGGATTACCGCAGGCTAAACAACGCTACGGCGCACGATCGTTATCCCATCCCGCACATTCAGGATTTTTCGGTGCACCTGGCGGGGGCGCGCATTTTTTCAAAGATTGATCTAGTTCGCGGCTATCACCAAGTCCCAGTCCAACTGGACGACATTCCTAAAACAGCGGTAATAACCCCGTTCGGACTTTTCGAATTTTTACGCATGCCGTTTGGTCTTAAAGGGGCGGCGCAAACATTTCAGCGGATGATGGATGCCGTGTTACGCGATCTCCCTTTCGTGTTTGTGTACCTCGACGGCATTTTGGTCGCGAATACTTCAGAGGACGAACACGAAACGCACCTCACAGCAGTTTTTAGGAGGCTGGGAGAGCACGGCTTAATAGTTAACCCAGCCAAGTGCCAGTTCGGCGTCGAGCGGATCGATTTTTTGGGTCACCGCGTCTCCCCGGAGGGAGCGGTTCCGTTACCAGA
This sequence comes from Pholidichthys leucotaenia, assembly GCA_020510985.1. Classification (NCBI taxonomy): domain Eukaryota; kingdom Metazoa; phylum Chordata; class Actinopteri; order Cichliformes; family Pholidichthyidae; genus Pholidichthys; species Pholidichthys leucotaenia. The sequence goes on from CM035838.1 coordinate 411,438,593, forward strand.
TAAAGTACGCGCGGTAGCGGATTTTCCCCGTCCACAAACGGTCAAATCACTACAGGAATTCTTGGGGATGGTGAATTTTTATAACCGATTCCTGCCCCACGCAGCTCAAATCATGCAACCGTTATATACCGCGCTCAAAAAACAAAAACCGACCCAGGCGGTCGAATGGTCCCCGGAGTGGGAGCGCGCGTTCACAGAGGTTAAAAAAGCCTTGGCTGACGCTGCGCTCCTGGCCCACCCAGACCCTGCAGCACGTATCGCGCTGACGACAGACGCTTCAGATTTAGCCATAGGGGCCATTATTGAGCAACAGGTAGCCGGAGTTTGGCAGCCTTTGGCTTTCTTTAGCAAATCTTTAAGTGCAGCTGAACAAAAATACAGCGCGTTCGACAGAGAACTGTTGACGCTGCATTTGGCTATTCGTCATTTCCAGTTCTGGCTGGAAGGACGGTGCTTCACCGCTTATGTGGACCACAAGCCGCTCACATACGCCATGGCCAAAATTTCAGACCCGTGGTCCGGCAGGCAGCAGAGGCAGCTGGCCGCAATCTCGGAATTTACCACTGACATTAGGCACGTTGCGGGCAAATTCAATGTAGTAGCAGATTGTCTCTCGCGCGCGTTCACGACTCCAACACGCGCAGAGGCAGAACGGGCCACCGTGACCGCACTGCAGGAGAGCGGCACGGTGGCGCGCGCAGCCCCGGTGCACGTGGGTATAGATTACGCAGCCATGGCAGCGGACCAGGGGGCGGACGCAGACGTGCGCGCGCTCCAGTCTGGACCAACAGGGTTGAGGCTGGAGAGCAGGTGTTTACAAACTGGTATGCCCCCCCTGATCTGTGACATGTCGACGGGGCGCCCGCGTCCGGTGGTTCCGGCCACGTGGCGCCGCCGTGTTTTTGACTTGGTCCACTCACTGGCGCACCCGGGGGTGCGCGCATCGGTGAAACTAGTGGCGGAAAAGTTTGTTTGGCCGTGCCTGCGCAAGCACATGAAGGAATGGGCAAAAACCTGCATTTCCTGTCAACGGGCCAAAATTCACAAGCACACAAGAGCCCCGTTAGAACCGTTCCGCATTCCGGCCAGAAGGTTCGACCATGTGCACGTCGACCTGGTGGGCCCCCTACCGGCATCACAGGGGTTCACGCATCTTTTGACAATGGTGGACCGCACCACACGTTGGCCGGAAGTGGTCCCACTTGCGACGACCACGGCCGCGGAGGTGGCTCGCGTTTTTTTAACGGCTTGGGTGGCGCGCTTCGGGGTTCCGTCGGACATTACGTCCGATAGAGGACCGCAATTCATCTCTGAGCTGTGGTCAGCGATGGCCAACGGCTTAGGAGCCAAAATTCACCGCACTACGGCTTACCACCCTCAGGCTAATGGTTTATGCGAGCATTTTCATAGGTCTTTGAAGGCAGCACTCAGAGCGTCGCTCACGGATGCAGATTGGGTAAATAAACTGCCATGGGTTTTATTAGGGTTGCGTTCTGCGCCTAAAGAGGACTTAGACGCCTCCCCAGTGGAGCTGGTATTCGCACAAACTCTGAGGCTGCCGGGCGAGTTTTTACCAGAGCACCCGGAGCCCCCACCTCTCTCTGCTCTGGGACCGTTAGTTGGCACGGGAGCAGACACGCTCCCGGGTCCGGTTCATCACGCTTTTCCACGAGTTTTCGTCCCCAAGGCTTTGAAAAATGCCGACTTCGTTTTTGTCAGGCGCGAAGCCCTAAAAGCAACGCTCAAACCACCTTACGAAGGGCCATTTCGAGTGCTGGAGGCAGGTGATAAGCAATTTGTGCTAGATTTTGGAGACAGAAAAGAGACAGTCAGTATTGACAGACTAAAACCTGCTTTTGTCATGAAGGACGTGTCTGTACCGGTCGCAGTGGCGCCTCGACGAGGCAGGCCCCCGCAAAGGGCAAATAATCACTCTCTTCCTCAGTCAACAGAGCCAGAGCAGAAAGGCGCCGCAGGCAAGGCGGGGCCAACTCACAGCAGATTCGGCAGACGGCTGAAGCCCAAGCGGCGCACAGACTGAATGTTGGTGTTGATTATTCAGTAGTGAGTAAGGTGCTATTAAATTTTAGGAATTAGTCTGTTCTTCATCGTTTGGGGGGGTTATATGGCTGTGTTGTTAGACATGTATATGTTGGACACTGCATATGTGATTTAACCTCACGATGAAGGAGAACCACAGAGCTGCAGCCCCCTGCGGTGCGGAGCCGCAGAGCCTGGACCCCCTGCGGAGGACAGGGGACAGAAGACTTCCTGACCGCTGAGGCTCGAGAGGAGAGAAGGGGGAGTTATGTAAATAAAAGGTTAATGAATGTGAATAAAGGGATTTTGATATAGATGTGTGATTTCCCCTGCGAGGGAAATGGTTTGATGTGAGAATGTTTAAAAGGGAGAACTTTGGTGTGTTCACCCTCTTTGTTCGCTGCTCAGAAATGAGAGCAGACAGTGGGATGGTTACTTGAAATAAACTGGAATTAAAGGCAATTCGGTTTCGTTATTCAAGTCTCCCCACAGCGCCCTAAATATGCGCCATACCAAGATGATTTGAAAAGTTACCAGATTTAGCGTGAAACACTACCAACACTACCTCAAAGAGGTAACAGCAGCCCTCTTTAGCTGCATCTATACATGATTAACTACAAATGTTACCCACATGGATCAGCATTGAGTGTCACTAATCATTTAGATGTAAGTACAGTAAAGTGAAACCATTATTTTTGATTGTTTATTAATGAACTCAGTCTGTCTATTTTGTTTTCATGTCTTGGAGCAGTATGTATATACAGTGGTGTGAAAAAGTGTCTGCCCCAATCCTGATTTCTTATTTTTTTGTATGTTTGTCACACTTAAATGTTTCAGATCATCAAGCAAATTTAAATGTGAGACAAAGATAACACGGGCGGCGTGGTGGCGGAGTGGTTAGCACTGTGGCAGCACAGCAACTCACCCTTGGCCGGGGGATCCTGAGTTTGATCCCAGCCCCCGACCAACAGTGATCTGTGTGGAGTTTGCATGTTCTCCCCGTGTCTGCGTGGGTTTACTCCGGAATTTCTCCGGTTTCCTCCCACATGCCAAAAACATGCAAGTTAGGTTAACTGGCATCAAACTGGGGATTCTAAATTGTCCTTAGGTATGACTGTGAGAGTGAAAGGTTGTCTGTCTCTCTGTGTTGGCCCTGCGATAGACTGGAGATCTGTCCAGGGTGTACCCTGCCTCTCGCCCAAAGATGCTGGGATAGGCTCCAGCCCCCCCTCGACCCGAAAAAGGATTAAGCGGAAGAAGATGAATGAATGAAGGAACAAAGATAACACAAGTAAACACAAAATGCAGTTTTTAAATGAAGATGCTTATTATTAAGGGGAAAAAAAATCCAAACCTACATGGCCCCGTGTGAAAAAGGGATTGCCCCCATTAACCCTTTGAGTGTGAGAATTTGCGTGCCCCGAGTGGCAGAGCGCGGCACTGTGCCTGCCTTCTCACTCTGACTTTGTCAAAAGTAAGTGAGAAATTTCTGTTTTGTTTTTTTTTGAAATGTACTGATTTCTTGTTCATATACTTTGAAGATAAGATGATGAGGTACCTCTGTACAAAAAATGGTGTCAAAAGACTGAACCATTTTTTGTGTAAATACGTCCAAAGTTCAGTTTTGACTGAGTTATGGAATTTAAAAAGGTGCTGCACAACCCTGACCGCTGTCAAAAGTGAAAGAGGAACACAGAAAAACCAAAATGAAATGACAACCAAAAGAATACATAACAGAAACTACAGAAATCAAACACAACAGGAAAATGGCAAACAGAACCTAAATACAGGAAACAGATACTGATCAATACAAAGATAATGGAGGGCGGTAAGGAACACACATAACAATATGATAGACCAATTTGAATACACAGGGAAATCATGAAACTGAGTTTGGGGGGAAATCCCAAATTCAGTACATGATGAATATTTAAATTTGTTTGAGGATCTGAAACATTTAAGTGTGACAAACACGAAAAAATGAGAACTCAGGAAGGGAACAAACACTTTTTTCACACCACTGTATGTGTGTATGTATGTATGTACGTATGTATGTATGTTAATATATATATATATATATCAAATCAAATCAAATCAAATCACACTTTATTGTCATATTGCTGTACATACAACTGTAGTGCAGGCAAGATGAAATTGCGTTTCTCTCGGCATCCATATAAGAAGCAGCATGATTAAGACACACTCCCACATAGCTCCCACCCCCCCATCCATTCACACATCCCTGAGACATACTTGGGGAAAAAGAATAACTAACTATAATATACAAAATGTCCATAGGTGCAGTAGTGTGTATGAGAGATTCCGGGTCAGCTGTTCAGCATCCTGACAGCTTGTGGGAGGAAGCTGTTGATCAGTCTGGTGGTTCTGCCTCTGATGCTCCGGAATCGTTTACCAGATGGAAGAAGTTCAAAGTGTTTATGCAGAGGGTGAGAAAGGTCCTTGACAATGTTCAGTGCCCTGCTCCTACAACGGTTCTGAAAAAGTTCTTGGACAGAGGGGAGGGAGACTCCAATTACCCTCTCCGCCCCCTTGACTATCCTCTGCAGGGCTTTTTTGTCTGACATACTGCAGCTGGAGTACCATGTAGCAATGCAGTATGTCAGAACACTCTCCACCACACCTCTGTAGAAGGTCCTGAGGATGCAGATGGGGAGAGAGGCCTGTTTGAGTTTCCTCAAGAAGTGTAGTCTCTGCTGAGCTCGCTTCCTGATCTCCAAGGAATTCTTGCTCCAGGTCAGGTCCTGCGAGATCTGCACTCCGAGGAACTTGATGTTCTCTACTCTCTCCACTAAACAGCCGCCGATGCTGAGGGGGACGTGCTCAGGCTGTGACCGCCGGAAGTCGATAATCATCTCCTTTGTTTTGTCCACGTTGAGCACCAGATTGTTCTCCCTGCACCAGCCCTCCAGGTCTCTCACTTCTTCCCTGTACATTGATTCCTCATCCCTCTGAATAAGTCCCACCACCGTGGTGTCATCTGCAAACTTAATAATCTGGTTCCCCTCGTGTTTGGATACACAGTCATGTGTTAGAAGTGTAAACAACAGTGGACTGAGTACACAGCCTTGAGGGGTTCCGGTACTCAGCGTGACAGAGTTGGAGATGTTGTTTCCAACCCGGACAGACTGAGGTCTCTCAGTCAGGAAATCCAGGATCCAGAGACATGTGGCGGTGTTCAGACCGAGAAGGAGTAATTTCTCTATCAGTCTCTGGGGAATAATGGTGTGGAATGCTGAACTGAAATCAGTGTACAGTAGTCTGGCGTAGGTGTCTTTCTGGTCCAGGTGGGTGATGACAGAGTGTAGGGTGGTGACTATAGCATCCTCCGTGGAGCGGTTTGAACGATATGCAAACTGGAGCGGGTCGTGTGATGCAGGGAGGCAGGCTGTGATGTGTGGTTTGACAAGCCGTTCAAAACACTTCATCACAATTGGTGTAAGTGCAACAGGACGATAGTCATTCAAACATGACACCACTGGTTTCTTTGCTACCGGTACAATGATAGAGGTCTTGAAGCATCTGGGAACGATGGCCTGACTCAGGGAGATGTTATAAATGTCAGTCAGGACATCCGCCAACTCGCTCGCGCAGTCTTGGAGCACACGTCCCGGAATGTTGTCTGGACCTGCATCTTTGCGTGGGTTGATTCTGGATAGGGTCCTCCGTGTGTCCGCTGTGTTAATGGTAAAAGCTGGTCCGACCGATGGTGGGAGTGGGCCGGCCCTCCCTCTGATTGTCGAGTTTGATGCTTCAAAACGTGCAAAGAAGTCGTTAAGCCTGTCTGGAAGCGAAGCGTCGTCATCATCGACCCCCTGCCTAGACTTAAAGCCCGTCAGTGTCCAAACTCACTGCCACATCTGCTTGGTGTTCCTAGTGTCACAGAGGTGTCCCTGGATTTTCTCCGCATAGGCGCGCTTTGCCACCTTAATTCCCTTTGAAAGCGCAGACCTGGCTGAGCGGAGGGCAATCCTGTCCTTCGCTCTGAACGCTGCATCTCTGGCTTTAAGCAGCGAGCGCACCTCTGCAGTCATCCAGGGCTTATGATTACCCCGCATAGTGATGGTCTTCACGGTAGTGACATCCTCTGTGCACTTCGCGATGTAGCTGGTGACCGAATCAGCATACTCCTCCACATCTGTCCTGTCTTCCTGGGAGGCTGCTATTTTGAAGATCCTCCAGTCTGTGTGATGAAAACAGTCTTGCAGTGCAGAGGTTGCACTCTCTGGCAAAATCCTGACTTGTTTCACTGCTGGCCTGCTGCGCTTCAATAAAGGTTTGTAGGCAGGAACCAGCATCACGGACATGTGATCAGAACGGCCGAGATGGGGGCGGGGTAGCGCTTTATATGCATCTGTGTTTGTGTACACTAAGTCCAACATATTCTCTCCTCTGGTCTTAAAGTCTACACATTGTTTAAACTTGGGGAGCACAATCTTTAAGCTGGTGTGGTTAAAATCCCCCGCAACCACCACAAAACTGTCCGGGTGTGACGTCTGGATTTTACTGATTGCATTGTGCAGTTCCCCGAGTGCCTTCTTAGCATTAGCTTTAGCGTTAGCGCTCGGCGCTATGTAAACACCAACTACAAACACGTTGCTGAATTCCCTCGGCAGATAAAAAGGCCAACAATTAACAATAAGGAACTCCGCCAACGGAGAGCAGTGTTTAGACACTAACGTGGCATTAACGCACCAGTTCTTGTTAACATAGATGCATAGCCCACCCCCCCGGCTCTTACCGGAGCTCGCCGTTTCCCTGTTGGCCCGGAACATCGCCATATCTTCCAGCTGAATGGCCTCGTCAGGAATGTTGTCGTGGAGCCATGTCTCGGTGAAAACAAACACACAGCAGTCCCTCCATTCTCTCCGGGTTTCTTTCAGCAAACGCAGCTCGTCTACCTTGTTTTCGAGGGCGCGGACGTTTGATAGAAGAAGCGACGGTACCACTGATCTGGAGGGGTTAGCCTTTAGCCTATATATATATATATATACTGTATATATATATATATATATATATATATATATATATATATATATATATATATATATATATATATATATATATATATATACATATACAGTGGGGCAAAAAAGTATTTAGTCAGCCACCAATTGTGCAAGTTCTCCCACTTAAAAGATGAGAGAGGTCTCCAATTTTCATCATAGGTATACCTCAACTATGAGAGACAAAATGAGAAAAAAAAAATCCAGAAAATCACATTGAAGGATTTTTAATGAATTAATTGGTAAATTCCTCAGTAAAATAAGTATTTGGTCACCTACAAACAAGCAAGATTTCTGGCTCTCACAGCCCTGAAACTTCCTCTTTAAGAGGCTCCTCTGTCCTCCACTGATTACCTGTATTAATGACACCTGTTTGAACTCATTATCAGTATAAAAGACACCTGTCCACAACCTCAAACAGTCAGACTCCAAACTCCACTATGGCCAAGACCAAAGAGCTGTCAAAGGACACCAGAAACAAAATTGTAGACCTGCACCAGGCTGGGAAGACTGAATCTGCAATAGGTAAGCAGCTTGGTGTGAAGAAATCAACTGTGGGAGCAATTATTAGAAAATGGAAGACATACAAGACCACTGATAATCTCCCTCGATCTGGGGCTCCACGCAAGATCTCACCCCGTGGGGTCAAAATTATCACAAACAGTGAGCAAAAATCCCAGAACCACATGGGGGGACCTAGTGAATGACCTGCAGAGAGCTGGGACCAGAGTAACAAAGGCTACCATCAGTAACACATTACGCCGCCAGGGACTCAAATCCTGCAGTGCCAGACGTGTCCCCCTGCTTAAGCCAGTACATGTCCAGGCCCGTCTGAAGTTTGCTAGAGAGCATTTGGATGATCCAGAAGAGGATTGGGAGAAAGTCATATGGTCAGATGAAACCAAAATAGAACTTTTTGGTAAAAACTCAACTTGTCGTGTTTGGAGGAGAAAGAACACCATACCTACTGTGAAGCATGGGGGTGGAAACATCATACTTTGGGGCTGTTTTTCTGCAAAGGGACCAGGACGACTGATCTGTGTAAAGGAAAGAATGAATGGGGCCATGTATCGTGAGATTTTGAGTGAAAACCTCCTTCCACCAGCAAGGGCATTGAAGATGAAATGTGGCTGGGTCTTTCAGCATGACAATGATCCCAAACACACTGCCCGGGCAACAAAGGAGTGGCTTCGTAAGAAGCATTTCAAGGTCCTGGAGTGGCCTAGCCAATCTCCAGATCTCAACCCCATAGAAAATCTTTGGAGGGAGTAGAAAGTCTGTGTTGCCCAGCGACAGCCCCAAAACATCATTGCTCTAGAGGAGATCTGCATGGAGGAATGGGCCAAAATACTAGCAACAGTGTGTGAAAACCTTGTGAAGACATACAGAAAACGTTTGACCTCTGTCATTGCCAACAAAGGGTATATAACAAAATATTGAGATGAACTTTTGTTATTGACCAAATACTTATTTTACCGAGGAATTTACCAATTAATTCATTAAAAATCCTTCAATGTGATTTTCTGGATTTTTTTTCTTATTTTGTCTCTCATAGTTGAGGTATACCTATGATGAAAATTGGAGACCTCTCTCATCTTTTAAGTGGGAGAACTTGCACAATTGGTGGCTGACTAAATACTTTTTTACCCCACTGTATATATATACTACCATTCAAAAGTTTGGGGTCACTTAGTAATTTCCTTATTTTTGAAAGAAAAGCACTTTTTTTCAATGACGATAACTTTAAACTAATCAGAAATACACTCTATACATTGCTAATGTGGTAAATGACTATTCTAGCTGCAAATGTCTGTTTTTTGGTGCAATATCTAAATAGGTGTATAGAGGCCCATTTCCAGCAACTATCACTCCAGTGTTCTAATGGTACAACGTGTTTGCTCATTGCGTCAGAAGGCTAATGGATGATTAGAAAACCCTTGTGCAATCATATTAGGTCTGCAATGCTGTAATTGCTGCAAATGGAGGATTCTTCGACGAAAGCAAAGTTTGAAGGAAAAAATTATTATTTCAAATACAAATCATTATTTCTAACCTTGTCAATGTCTTGACTATATTTTCTATTCATTTTACAACTCATGGTGGTAAATAAGTGTGACTTTTCATGGAAAACACAAAATAATTGTCTGGGTGACCCCAAACTTTTGAACGGTAGTGTATATATACATATATATATATATATATATATATATATATATATATATATATATATATATATATATATATATATATATATATATATATATATAAAGTGTTCCTTTAATCTGAGTAAGCTGGACTAGCCTGCCACAATTTCGATATCTATATTATATATATATTATATATATATTATATATAGCCTGCCACAATTTCGATATCTAGCTTATTTTTTCCCATTAAAATCTGATGTGTTTTCAAAGTGTTCCCTTTATTTTTTTTTAAAAATAGTTTTGAGTATATATATATACGTATATATATATATACGTATATATATATACGTATATATATATATATATATATATATATATATATATATATATATACTCAAAACTATTTTTCTAGTCCAGCTTACTCAGATTAAAGGAACACTTTATATATATATATATATATATATATATATATATATATATATATATATACACTACCGTTCAAAAGTTTGGGGTCACCCAGACAATTTTTGTGTTTTCCATGAAAAGTCACACTTTTATTTACCACCATGAGTTGTAAAATGAATAGAAAATATAGTCAAGACATTGACAAGGTTAGAAATAATGATTTGTATTTGAAATAATAATTTTTTCCTTCAAACTTTGCTTTCGTCAAAGAATCCTCCATTTGCAGCAATTACAGCATTGCAGACCTAACATGATTGCGCAAGGTTTTTCTAATCATCCATTAAGCCTTCTGACGCAATGAGCAAACACATTGTACCATTAGAACACTGGAGTGATAGTTGCTGGAAATGGGCCTCTATACACCTATCTAGATATTGCACCAAAAACCAGACATTTGCAGCTAGAATAGTAATTTACCACATTAGCAATGTATAGAGTGTATTTCTGATTAGTTTAAAGTTATCTTCTTTGAAAAAAAGTGCTTTTCTTTCAAAAATAAGGAAATTTCTAAGTGACCCCAAACTTTTGAATGGTAGTGTATATATATATATATACAGTATATATACGTATATATATATATATATATACACATTGTGGAAATGTGAAAATGACGGGGCAGAGTTTATCTCACGAGTCAGGTTTATTCACATCTTCCAACATCAGCAAGCAGAAAGAGGAAAAACACAGACATTCGTCCTTTATATATCCAGGACCTTCAAAGCTCACAGTCACATTGCATTTAATCCCAAGTAACAATGCATCTTCTCTTAAATCCTATAACATCCTCCTCATAGTCTCTGGCAGACCAGGAAAGCCCCCAAGGCCGTCTCTTGCATACCAAAGACTAAATTTTCACATCCTCCTGTTATCTCCAAGGAGACCCAGTTCTTTGTTCTACTCTGAGATGTGAAGCTTAAAGTGATACATATGTGTCCCACATGACCCCCCCCCCCCAAACATCTAAGATGGAACAACAGAATAACAGTCTGCATGTCATGATAAAATCATTACATGCCACGTGCTGCTTGGGCTTCAGTCTCCTCCTGTATCTGCTGTAAGTGGGCTTCGCCACTTCTGCGGCGCCATCCTGCTGGGGAGCTGCTGTCTGGAGGTGAGAACTGTTTGTCACTCCCTGTGGGTGTTCTGGGGAATGTCCCCGGGGGGTCTGCCACGCCACGGAGCCCTGGCCAACAGCACATCCTCATCCGCCACCACAAAGGCGGGTTTGAGCCTGTTTATGCCAATCTTTTCCTTCCTGCCCCCCAAATCTAGCAAAAAATGCTTGTCCCCTGTTTCCAGCACTCTAAATGGTCAATCATAAGGTGGTCGCAGCGGTGGGCGATGGGCATCATGTCTGACAAAAACAAACTCCGCGTTTTTCAAAGCCTTAGGCACAAAAACGCGCGGAAAACTGTCGTGAACAGGGCCAGGCAGCGTGCCCGATTCCGTGCCACGCTGCAACCGCTGAGACGGGGAGCTATCTGGCGCAGGATTATCTGGGAGAAACTCCCCGGGCAGCCGAAGTGGCTGTGCAAAAACTAGCTCAGCCGGGGAGGCTTCTAAGTCCTCTTTAGGTGCAGAACGCAACCCCAATAAAACCCAGGGTAGCCTGTCTACCCAATTTGCATCCATAAGCGACGCTCTGAGAGCCGCTTTCAATGACCTATGAAAACGTTCGCATAACCCATTAGCCTGCGGATTGTACGCGGTTGTGCGGTGGATCGTTACCCCCAGGCTGCGGGCCATTGCTGACCAAAGTTCGGAAACAAATTGCGGACCTCTGTCGGACGTAATGTCCGACGGGACTCCAAAGCGCGCTACCCATGCTGTTAAAAACGTGCGCGCGACCTCCTCGGCTGTGGTTGACGCCAGTGGGACCACTTCCGGCCAGCACGTGGTGCAGTCCACTATTGTCAGAAGGTGTGTGCACCCCTGTGACGGCGGGAGGGGGCCTACGAGGTCCACGTGAACATGATCGAACCTCTTGGTTGGGATGTGAAACGGCTCCAAGGGAGCTCTCGTGTGTCTGTGTACCTTGGCTCGTTGACAAGCCATGCAGGCTGCTGCCCACTCCTTAACCTGTTAGCGCAGGCTCGGCCACACAAATTTCTCTCCTACCAATTTGAACGACGCGCGCACTCCCGGGTGCGCCAGAGAATGAATCGAGTCAAAAACGCGGCGGTGCCACGCGGCCGGTACCACAGGACGGGGTCGCCCAGTGGAGACATTGCAGATTAGGGGGGGCATACCATCTTGCAGCACCCTGTTCTCCAGCCTTAACCCTTTTGGTCCAGACTGGAGCGCGCGCACGTCCGCGTCGCTAACCTGATCCACGGCCATGGCTGCATAATCTATCCTTACGCGGACTGGGGCCGCCACTGCGCGCGAGAGACAGTCTGCCACTACATTCAGTTTACCCGCCACATGCTGAATATCGGTAGTAAACTCTGAGATGGCGGCCAGCTGTCTTTGCTGCCGGCCTGACCATGGTTCTGAAACCTTGGCCATCGCGAATGTCAGCGGCTTGTGGTCAACGAACGCGGTGAAATGGCGTCCTTCCAGCCAGAACTGGAAGTGGCAAATGGCCAAGTGGAGAGCTAACAACTCCCTGTCGAATGCGCTGTATTTTCGTTCACTATCGCACAAAGTCCTGCTGAAAAAGGTGAGTGGCTGCCAAGCCCCGACTACATGCTGCTCCACGACCGCCCCTATGGCCACATCTGACGCATCAGTAGTGAGCGCTATGTGGGCCGTTGGGTCTGGATGTGCTAACAACGCAGCGTTTGCCAGGGCTGTTTTGACCTCCGAGAATGCTCGCTCTCGCTCCGGAGACCATTCGATCTTATTTGTGGGTTTTTGTTTTTTGAGTGCGGCATACAATGGTTGCATGAGCTGCGCTGCGCGGGGGAGGAAACAGTTATAAAAATTCACCATTCCCAAAAACTCTTGGAACGCCTTGACCGTTTGTGGCTGGGGAAAATTTGCTACCGCGCGCACTTTGTCAGGCAGCGGAACCGCTCCTTCTGGAGAGACGCGATGCCCCAAAAAATCAATCTGCGTCACCCCGAACTGACACTTCGCTGGGTTGATTATTAAACCGTGCTCTCCCAACCTACGGAAAACTGCCGTGAGGTGGTTTTCGTGTTCATCTTTGGACGCGCTGGCTACTAAGATGTCGTCCAGGTAGACGAATATGAAGGGGAGATCGGGCAACACTGCGTCCATCATGCGTTAGAACGTCTGCGCAGTGCCTTTAAGCCCAAATGGCATGCGCAAAAACTTGAATAGACCAAACGGAGTTATTACCGCTGTTTTGGGTATGTCCTCAGCACGCACTGGGACTTGGTGGTAACCGCGGACCGTCTATCTTAGAAAAAACGCACCCCCCCGCCAAATGAACGGAAAAATCTTGGATATGCGGGATTGGGTAGCGGTCGTGCGCTGTGGCGTTGTTCAACCTGCGGAAATCTCCGCAAGGTCGCCACAAGCCGTCAGCTTTCGGGACCATGTGAAGCGGGGAAGCCCATGGGCTGTTCGTACGCCTGATGATGCCCAACCTTTCCAGGTTGGTGAACTCCTCGCGCGCTATGGTCAGTTTAGCTGAATCCAAGAGCCGAGCTTTTGCAAAAACGGGCGGTCCGGTGGTAGTAATAAAATGTTCCAGCCCTTGTTTGGCGACGGCCGTTGAAAATGTGGGGACCGTGAGTGCTGGGAACTGAGTGAGCAGTGTGTGGAACTTACCGCTTGCAGCTGTGATGTTGGCTTGTGCTGTTGGCGGGGCGACTTGGGCAAAGGTCTTAATCTCCGAGCCGTTCGCTGCTGACACCCCGGGACCTCTGGGAACCGCCAGCCGGTCAGCGGAGGAAGGTGTGATGAAATTCAACTGGGAGCCTGTGTCCACGAGAAAATGCCTCCCCGAGCGCGCATCCTTCAAGTAGAGCAGCTTGTTCTCCTCCCCGAGGGCCGCAGCTGCTACAGACCCCCGGTCTTGGCGTTTCCCGAGCGCTTGAACTGGCACGGTGGTATACATTTGCGTGCCTTCTCTGCAAAGCGGCGATGGTAGAAACAGAGGGTGTCTCCTCCGCGATCCTTGGCCCCCACCGCCGCCGTCGTCGGTGGTTACTACTCATTACCTCCACCATACATTGAACCCTTGTTCTGACATATGGCATAGAAATAGAAAATCTTGTAGTGTCTCCTCATAACCCTGTACTGTCAGACCATTGTCTGTTAACCTTTGATTTTACTATTTCTGACTATTTGGCTCCTAAAGAAAAATATTATCACAGTAGATGCCTGTCAGATGATGCTGTTTCCAAATTTATGCAGATTGTTTCCTCTATGCCATGTGTCAACACAACGGAAATAAGCTATAGACAGCTTGCTCATTCTGTAATTGATAACATGGTGGATAGTGTTTCAGCTTCTTTGCATCAGGCTCTAGACTTGGTGGCCCCCTTAAAAAAGAAAAAGTCTAATCAGAGATTTTTAACTCCTTGGTTCAACACAGAAACTCGTAGCTTAAAACAGAAGACTCGTCAATTAGAAAGAAAATGGCGCTCTACTAATTTAGATGAAATCTATTTAGCTTGGAGAAATCATCTTTTAATTTATAAAAAATCTCTTAGAAAAGCTAGAACGAGTTATTGCTCTGCACGGTGGCGCAGTGGTTAGCACTGCGGCAGCACAGTTTACCCTTGGCCGGGGGATTGTGGGGATCGTGGGATCGTGGGTTCGATCCCAGCCCCCGACCAACAGTGATCTGTGTGGAGTTTGCATGTTCTCCCCGTGTTGCGTGGGTTTACTCCGGGATTTCTCCGGTTTCCTCCCACATGCCAAAAACATGCATGTTAGGTTAATTGGCTGTTCTAAATTGTCCCTAGATATCTGTTTCCTATAGGCCCTTAGAATAAAGGGTTAGTATTAATGAAAGCGCTTTGAGTGGTCTTTGTGACTAGAAAAGCGTTATATAAGTGTAGGTTAGTTAGTTAGTTAGTAATTAATAGAAGAGAACAAGAATAATCCCAGGTTTCTTTTCAGTACTGTAGCCAGGTTGACAAAGAGTCAGGACTCTGTCAATCCTAGCATCCCCTTAGAGCTTACTAGTCAGGACTTTATGAACTTTTTCAATAATAAAATTTCATCCATCAGATATAAAATCAATCAGATTCTTCCCACAGTTAACTTAAATACTGTAACTACTACAACTCCTTCTATTGATGTCTGTCTTGATGAGTTTACTCCAATCGACCTTTGTGAGTTAGACAAAATAGTTTCCTCATCCAAACCTTCAACTTGTCTTTTAGACCCTATTCCTACCAGGTTATTTAAAGAAGTCTTCCCACTTATTGGTAGCTTTATTCTTCATATAGCTGTCAGGATGCTGAACAGCTGACCCGGAATCTCACATACACACTACTGCACCTATGGACATTTTGTATATTATAGTTAGTTATTCTTTTTCCCCAAGTATGTCTCAAGGATGTGTGAATGGATGGGGGGGTGGGAGCTATGTGGGAGTGTGTCTTAATCATGCTGCTTCTTATATGGATGCCGAGAGAAACGCAATTTCATCTTGCCTGCACTACAGTTGTATGTACAGCAATATGACAATAAAGTTTGATTTGATTTGATTTGATTTGATTTAATCAATTCTTCATTAACTTTAGGCCATGTACCGCAGGCTTTTAAAACGGCTGTAATTAAACCCTTACTCAAAAAGCCAACGCTAGATCCAGGAGCTTTAGCTAACTATAGACCAATCTCTAATCTCCCTTTCATTTCAAAAATCTTAGAAAGAGTTGTTGCTACGCAATTATTTGATCACCTGCAGGGAAATGGAGTAAAGAGGAAAGAGTTTCAATCTGGGTTTAGAATCCATCATAGTACTGAAACAGCCTTAGCGAAGGTCACTAACGACCTCCTCATTGCATCTGATAATGGACTAGTTTCTGTACTTGTCCTTTTAGATCTTAGTGCAGCTTTTGATACTATTGATCATAATATTCTACTTGATAGATTAGAACACTATGTTGGACTTAATGGAACTTCGTTGCAGTGGTTTAGATCTTATTTATCTGATAGGTTCCAGTTTGTTCATGTAAATGATGAGTTTTCTTTCAGCTCAAAGCTTAGTCATGGAGTTCCACAGGGATCTGTGCTAGGCCCTACTCTTTTTAGTTTATATATGCTTCCGTTAGGCAACATTATTAGAAAGCACTGTATACATTTTCATTGTTATGCAGATGACACACAATTATACCTGTCAATGAAGCCAGATGATAGTAATCAATTAGCCAAGTTAGAAGCCTGTCTTAAGGAAATCAAAGCTTGGATGACTTGTAATTTCCTGCTATTAAATTCAGATAAGACTGAAGTCATTCTTGTTGGTCCAAAAAACCTTAGAAATTCCTTTCCAAATCAAACTTTCAGTTTGGATGCAGTTACTCTTTTTCTTAATAGCTCTGTGAGGAACCTTGGAGTTATTTTTGATCAGGATTTGTCCTTCAATTCACATATTAAATTTGTTTCTAAGACTGCCTTCTATCATTTGCGTAATATTGCCAAGATTAGGAGCATCTTGTCTCAGAGTGATGCTGAGAAGCTGATCCACGCTTTTGTTAGCTCGAGATTAGATTATTGTAATTCTTTATTATCAGGCTGTCCTAAAACATCTTTAAAAAGTCTTCAGCTGATCCAAAATGCTGCAGCAAGAGTTTTAACAGGTACTAGAAAGAGAGATCATATCTCTCCGGTTCTGGCCTCCCTTCATTGGCTTCCCATAGAGTTTAGAATTAAGTTTAAAATCCTTCTTCTTACTTACAAAGCTCTAAACAATCAGGCTCCTTTTTATTTAAAAGATCTGATACTACCGTATCATCCTAACAGAGCACTACGCTCCCAAAATGCAGGATTACTTGTAATACCTAGAATCTCCAAAAGTACAATGGGAGGCGGAGCCTTCAGTTATCAAGCTCCTCTCCTGTGGAATCAGCTGCCAATCTGGATTCGGGAGTCAGACTCGATCTCTGTTTTTAAGAATTGGGCTAAAACCTACCTTTTTGATATAGCCTATAATTAGGGAGGGATCATGTGTTTCTGAACCCTCCCTTAGTTATGCTGCTAATAGGTTTAGTCAGCCGGGGGACCTCACGGTAGTGTATATGTATGTATATATACATGTATACACACACACACACACACACACACATATATATATATATATATATATATATATATATATACACTGTATATATATATATATATATATATATATATATATATATATATATATATATATATATATATACTGTATATATATATATATATATATATATATACACACTACCGTTCAAAAGTTTGGGGTCACTTTGAAATTTCCTTATTTTTGAAAGAAAAGCACTTTTTTCAATGAAGATAACTTTAAACTAATCAGAAATACACTTTATACATTGCTAATGTGGCAAATGACTATTCTAGCTGCAAATGTCTGGTTTTTGGTGCAAGATCTAGATAGGTGTATAGAGGCCCATTTCCAGCAACTATCACTCCAGTGTTCTAATGGTACAGAAGGCTAATGGATGATTAGAAAACCCTTGTGCAATCATGTTAGGTCTGCAATGCTGTAATTGCTGCAAATGGAGGATTCTTTCACGAAAGCAGAGTTTGAAGGAAAAAATTATTATTTCAAATACAAATCATTATTTCTAACCTTGTCAATGTCTTGACTATATTTTCTATTCATTTTACAACTCATGGTGGTAAATAAGTGTGACTTTTCATGGAAAACACAAAATAATTGTCTGGGTGACCCCAAACTTTTGAACGGTAGTGTATATACAGTATATATATATATATATATATAAACATACATACATACATACACACATACAGTGGTGTGAAAAAAGTGTTTGTCCCTGATAGGATATTTTCAAGTTTCATTAATTATTCTATATGATTTTAATGCTATATTATTCTATTTTATATTATAATTGTTTCTGGTGCATATAAAATCCAATGTCTGGGTCACTGTGATATTTTCATTGCCTCAGAGCTTGAAAAGACTGTCTGTTTTCAGAGCAAGATTAGGATGAGCAAGATTGTGAATAATGACGAAAGTTTCTTTGTTTTATCATACCAAGCTGTACTGTATTGTCAGGATGACCAGATCATGTTAGAGTGTTCATTGCCGACCACAGATAAAGAAGGAGTCACTTGGAGAGTTGGCTCCTGCCAGTCTAGCTTAGATAAGAGACCGGGGTATAAAAATCAACATCCTTGGATACATGTTAGGGAGTCGGTGCTGTGAAACTCTGAGGCGAGTGTATGCTGATACTGATTTCCTCCTTTCTGATCAGAAGGAGAATAAATGACTCAGAACTTGGAAAACCGCCTATTGATTATTGTTTCAGCCTCAGTCAATTCATTTTTGTTCTAACATAATTGGCGCCCGACGTGGGACCCATATAGAGTGATCCATGGCGTTTTCCGACGAGCCTGGACTTTAGACAAGTGCACAGTCAAAAGAGAGGAGAGACCCACATTTCTGGGAAGCGCTGGAAAAAAAAACAACGCTGAATTTCCCTCTTCAAAGGCCCTGGTGACGTCAGGGAGCGGCGTGGGGCTCTGACGGGTCTACCAGAACTCAGAGGCGGATTCCAGGTGTGAGTAATTTATTCCAGTTTTTGTTATTGTTGTTATGGCCAGAGAGTGATTGCCTAGACCGATTGTACACTGAGTGAAAGACTGAAAGAAAGAGACCTACAGCCTAATTGATAAGTTATGTTACTTACGGTGCGGATATTGCAATAATCCCTTGGGGAGATGGAATTTTCCGTTCCAAGCGGTGATCAATATTCCTAGATCCGGGGTAATTCTTAGAAATTCGCCGTTTTCCGACTTTCGAATAAGTCACAGTGGAGGTCTAGAAGCCAGTACTGGGTTAAAAAAAAAACGGGAAAGATACGTGTTCTCGTTCCTTTACGGAAGAGCCACGTGATCCCAGAGAAGTTAATTTTTCGGGGTAAGATTCGTGCCAAATTCTGGCGTGCCTTTTGGGACTGCTTCTGCTTATGTTTCAGTTTTGGACTTGTCAGCATTAGCGGGGAGGCGACGTGAACCCCGAAAAAGGGAAAAAGTTGTTTTGACGGAAGATTCGTGCCTTTATCGGGTCTGTTTATCGCCCATTGGCTCCGCTACGGTGAGCTATTGCAAGATGCCGAGGAAGGTTTAACTCTGGGCTTTAGACACACAGCAGGGGGGCAGACGTGACCGTTGAAACTGTTTGTCTTGTGAGTTTGTTGAAGCGCTAGAATATATATATATATAAAAAAAGAGGAGTTACTGTGTTCTGAGTTTGTTTTATCTGTGTTACATGAAATCCGCTCCGGTGTGAAACATAGAGAGGCTGAGTTCCCACGGAGGCGGAGTGAATACGGTGTGAAATTGATGTCTGTGGTTTTTTCTCCCTAATATTTGTGGAGCATAAAAGGGTTGGTTAGTTAATTATCTTTTGGGAAGTGTTTAAAATTATAGGTATTTGAAAATAGTAGCCTTGAGCAGAAACAGTGGACTGATGTTGTGCTTTATGGCAGTGTAAAAAAAAAAAAAAAATGAAAGGGGAAGCTTCACGCTGCCAGTGGCGGTGTGATGGTTGCCATATTTGATTTTTTCCGCTGAGGTTGCCAGATCTGGAAATTAATTGAAGTAATTCTCATGCTGTTTTGGGCTTTGGCATGAACCTAAAAGTCTTCATTGTATGACCTTGTAGAGATAACGCAAAAGAAAACATGTCTGGGCCCTGTCTGTCTGTACCTGTCTGTCTGTGTGTAATGTCTGTCTCAATGTGTATCTGTTTGAGATTCTGTGTGTGTCCTTGAGAGAAGGAGAAAAAGAAACAGAGAATTTGTGGAATAAAAAAATATAGAAAAGCCGTGTAGCCACTGATTTGTGTGTGGAAAACTTGGTAAAAAGAAAAGAAGAGGAAAAAAAAACTTTCAAACATGGGTTGCTGTTATAGCAAAAGTGTAAAGCAGCCACAAAGTGTCCAGATAGGAAGAAATAATGCCTCATTTTGCTGTAAGGGTTGCAGAACACAGCCAGATGAGAATGAAATTTATGTTTTGGCAGGAGACGGTAAATTTATGAACAAAGAAGACAAAAATAGTGCAAGGTTTCTGGCAAAATGGAGAAAGAAATTTGATTTCAGTGGGGAACTTGAAGTTAAAGATTGTAAGAGTTTGATTTCTGCCATCAAATTAGCAGCAGACGGCAGGAGGCAAAAAGAGTTAAAATATGAACTTTTTGAGGCTGAACAATGGCTTCAGATTGCCAGGCAACAGCAAGCTGATTTGAATAGGAAAGAACAGACCTTAAAAGACTCGGATGTTTGCAATAAGAAGGGTTTGACTAATGCACATTTTTTTTTCTCAAAATTCCGAGGTGACGAAGGAAATAATGGCCGGAGCAGGTGGCGGGATAACTTGACCCCTCCCTCTCTGCATCCGGATCTTGAGATGGTGACCACTCCCACGTCGCCGACTGCGGGCCCGCCTGCCTTGGCTCCTCCCCGGCCTCCTCCTCCACGCCCACCTCCTTCCTTTCAAACCTAGAGGCCAGCTTTCTCATCTGACAAAAAAGTTAAGTGATTATGCACCTTCACATTATGCCATTTCAACAGCACACACATCCTCACCCTTAGATGAACACATTAAGGAAGAGGAACATGCAATAGAATTAGGACAATTTCCTATGATTAAACTATACAACCCAGCTTATGTTGGTCCAGCGGCTGAAGGTGCTGAAGTCAATAGCCAAAACATTCTTTAAAATATTCCTACTGTGATAGTTAACCACCAACTGATGCAGCATTAACTCAGCAGATGAAAGAATTAAATGAACATATTAGGAACAAGTGGAGATTAAAACATGATTTGACAGCTATTCAGAATTCCACTTAATATAAAACAGAAAGTGTTGAAGCCTATAGGTGTAGGTTGCAAAATATTTTTGGACAGTCATTCAGGTTTGGAAAATCCTACTGCAGATACAGGTTCAGAACCCTACTGACAACATTTGAGAAGTGTATTCCTACAGAACATGCATCCAAATTTAGCACAGCATGTACGCATACACCTTGTAATATATCATACATGTTCATTTGCTGATGTGTTGATATATGCAAAACACGCAGAACAACTGAGCTGACCCTCAGGGGGAGGCCTTTGCTTCCCCCACTTCTGTATTTTCCCAGGGTCCCCGGCTAGGAGGAGGCGGGGGGAGGCCTCGGTGCTGGATCTGCGGGCCACGTTCAGGAGGCCAGAGGGAGGGGAAGGGACTACGCCCTGCTCGAAGCCACAACAACGACAGCAACAGCGACAACCGGACTCATCACATCCCGACATGTGACTGACCGAACCAAAGCTAAGTACAGCTACTGACAATGACATTTGACGTACAGTATTTCATTTACCTGACTTTGACCTAATCATGACACTAAAGGGTTTATCAGAGGTTACTCTAGAAGTTCAGGGAACTTCTTTGAAATTTCTTCATGATTCTGGGGCTCACAAAATTAGAACACACAGTGATCATTAAATCAGCAAATGGGAAGCTAAAAAAGAAATATTTTTCTGAAATTGTAACAGTAAAAAGATGTTACAGGGGACAGTGCAGAAGGTTCATTCATTTTGTCACAAGTATGTCTAGTTAACTTATTAGAAAGGGATTTGCTCACAACTCTCAATATCGCCCTAATTCTGACAGAAGGTGGTATGAGGGCATCACAAGTCCCACATGTATCAGAAATTCATATTTTGCAAGATTTTGCAGTATCAGCTCATGGTCACTTCGCTTGGTACCGGCCGGACCAATCGGAGTGGCTGAGAGTTTGGAGGCCAAAATAATGCAATATTTCAAAACACGGGTTCCTACAACCGTGCAAGCCACAAATCAAAATCATTGCAACATGTATGACAAATATCTGAGTGGCTCAGATGACAAATTTGAGAAAACATTTTTCGTAAACTCATCCTCCAAAAAAAAAAATTATTGCAGATTTGTACTGGTCGCCAAAGGTCTATGCAGAAACATCTGTGAGGTTATTAGATAAAAATAAAGGTCACTTTAAACACTAGGAGTCATCACACATTGCATTGAGCAAGCCTAAACACATGCAATGGAAGGACGTAGGCTTAATGAATAATACAGAATTGGTAATAATAAATGTAAAACCTTATTTTAGGCCTTATCAGAGACAATATCTTTTATGCCCAGGAGCCATGAGATGACTGTTGTTGAGATATAGTGCTATATAAATAAAGTTGAATTGAATTGAATTCAAGAAGGTATTAAACCTGGTATACAGGGACTCATAGATGCAGGGGTTATAGTATTAGATCTAAAAAATACTGTGCAATATACTTTGTTAAATGATCTACAATCACAAATTAAAATTTTTCACAGTGATTGACATCAGTAATGCTTTTTCCAGCATTCCCATCCACCCAGATCATCAGTTTTGGGTTGTATTCAAATTTGAAGGCAAGAGGTACACATTCACGAGGCTACCACAGGGCTATTGTGAATCACCAACCATTTTTTTTTTTTACAGGCAATGTCAGCAAATTTGGCCTAGTTACATTTTGCTGGCATCCCCTGATGAAATCATTTGAAAAAAAAAAAAAAAGACACCATTGCCTTGTTGAAATTTTTAGCTGAGCAGGATCACAAGGTTAACAAAGCAAAGCTGCAGTTGTGGAAGCCAGAAGTGAAATACTTAGGCCACATTCTGTCAGCAGAAGGGAGACATGTTGATCCTGTTCGCAAAGAGGCTATTTTGGCAGCGCCCAAACCAATCACAAAAATAGACATGATGTCATTCTTTGGGACATTAAATTATTGTCGCTCCTGGATTGCAAATTATTCATTTGAAGTGCAACCATTGTCTGACTTTATTTACAAAAAACCAATGGCACAGGTGGACAAGATTGAGCGGACACCTGAAGCAGAGTTGATCGCTCTAATTGAAGCATGCAAATTGGGACAAAAAAAAAAAAATACTCAGTTTGCATTGATAGTCAGTATGCATTTTACACTATTCACCACTTTGCACAAAAAGTGCAAACACCTCATTCTGGAGCTGCTTGAAAGTGTCAAACTGCCATTACAACTGACCATATGCAAATGTGCTGCTCATACGAATGGTAATGATCCGGTTTCTAAAGGCAATCATTTTGCAGATCAAACTGCAAAGGCGGTTGCACAAGGCTTGCAACCTAAACAAAGCACATTTGATTCTGTTTTGACATTGACTGAAGAGCTATCACATGATATTCTTGTTGAGGCTCAAAAAGCAGCACCACAGGCCAAAATTTACAAATGGATAAAGAAGGGAGCTATCCTTGATGACACCTTAAAGCTCTATAAATGTAAGGCAAACAAGCCTATTCTACCACGCAAACTGTTTCACCAAGTCTCTACCTTGCTCCATGGCGTTTCGCATGTAGCAAGAGGGGGGATGGTATCTACATTGAATAAAACCTTTACTGCTTATGGGTTTAGCCAGTTTGCCACACAGTTTTGTAAGAAATGTCTGATCTGTGCAAAAAACAATGCACAGAGAAACTTCAAACCTGAGAGAGGCACTTTCCCAGCTTCTACTTATCCATTTCAGAACATTTGCATGGATTTTATTGAACTGAATAAATGTGAAGGCAAGAAATATTGTTTGGTCATTTGTGATATGTTTTCTAAATGGACAGAAGCTTTTCCTTGCACACATCCAAATGCAATCACAGTTGCAAAGAAATTGCTTGCAGAAATTGTACCTAGGTTTGGAATACCTGAGAGAATTTACTCAGATAATGGTACACATTTTGTAAATCAAGTTATGTCACATTTAGGCACAGCACTGAACATCATTTTGAAGAATCATTCAGCTTATCACCCACAATCTGCAGAACTGGTAGAACGCACAAACAGAACTATTAAAGAAAGACTCAGAAAAACAATGGCAGAAACAAGACAAAATTGGATTTACTGCCTTCCATTAGTTTTGTTTTACATGAGGATAATCCCAACCAAAGGGGGGTTGTCTCCATTTGAAATCATGTATGGCAAACCATACTTGTTGCCACCTTTGAGACCATTCAATCCTGGTGATGAAGAAGTGTGTTTAGCAGATTACATGAGAAGGATGTTGACTAACAGAGATATTATCGCTGCTACTCTCCCTAGGAGGGTTCACGAGGAAACTGCACCGATCTTGGCCAAGCCAGGAGACCTCGTCCTCATCAAAGCCATCAAAAAGAAGAATTGGACTGATTCACCCTGGCAAGGACCACATAAAGTTGTTTTGTCAACGCCAACAGCGGTGAAAGTTGAAGGACGGGACTCTTGGGTGCATTTAACACACTGTAAACTTTACCCTGCTCTGAACTCACAGTAAGGGACTTCTGAATAAATATTTTCAACTCCATTCCATTAAAGACTCTCAGCAAGAGACTTTTTCTTAATTGTTTTTCCTATACAAGTGTCGACTGACGACGCCCTACGTGGTGTCCAGTACCGGCTTGGGATAGGGAAGCAAGTGGTTGACCATCATGGAGAGACAAGAAGCGCAAGAAAGACGTTTGATCATTAAAGGGTGTTGTTGTTGTTGTTTCCTTTACATCATCATCCTAGGGGTGACATTATTATTTTGGTTTCCTTTAGCTGCACCACAAACCATACATCGTAGTGCTAGGGACCTTGCACATATTCAGCATAATTGGCTAGAGCTACATGAGCATCACGATCATGAATATGCTGCCAATACGTAGTGGAGGTATGCTAATTATACGGCTAGGGCAGCTAATCGTTCCAATTGTTATGTTTGCTCCTTAGTGCCAACGTCAGCTGGACAGACTGCTGTTGTAGCCAAAATGATGGAACCAGCAAAGGCTCTCTGTTTTTTACAGAAGGCTATGAAAAGGGACTACACAAAAAAGATTATTTTGAATCACTCTTGTGAAATCTTTCATCACTCTACCAATCAGAGAACTTATGGTACCCCTTATTCTGTAAGGGCAAGGTTAGTTTCATCAGGAACTTTTTCTTTTTGTCAGAAGGGAAGTGGTAACAACCCTCTGGGCGACCTACCCCTTTCTCGGTGTGAGGAGGTGTACAGTGTACACCGCACCTGTGATGCTAGTACTGCACGGTGGCGCAGTGGTTAGCACTGCGGCAGCACAGTTTACCCTTGGCCGGGGGATTGTGGGGATCGTGGGATCGTGGGTTCGATCCCAGCCCCCGACCAACAGTGATCTGTGTGGAGTTTGCATGTTCTCCCTGTGTTGCGTGGGTTTACTCCGGGATTTCTCCGGTTTCCTCCCACATGCCAAAAACATGCATGTTAGGTTAATTGGCTGTTCTAAATTGTCCCTAGATATCTGTTTCCTATAGGCCCTTAGAATAGAGGGTTAGTATTAATGAAAGCGCTTTGAGTGGTCTTTGTGACTAGAAAAGCGCTATATAAGTGCAGGTTAGTTAGTTAGTTAGTTAGTTAGCACCCTGACCAATCGGGTGGGCAGGTGGTGTCCACGGGTTAACTGTTGTCATTATGGACCTATCACCATGCTGGAGCTCTGCAGTGCTGCTATCTGCAACTTCCATATGTACGGCACACATATGGTGACGGGTGGCTGGTGGCTGTGTGGTCGTAAGGCGTATTCCCATCTGCCTATGAACTGGGCAGGAACCTGTGCCCCCGTCTTTGTGACTGACAACACCCTGATTATGTCAGCGGGTCAGACGAGCAGAGGGAAGAGAGACCTATCACAGGATGCCCTTTTCACACCACATGATTCCATCTGGGGTAGGGACGTGCCAGAGCAGTTCAAGATACTTACTACAGGTCAAAAGGTAGTTCAATCGCTATTCCCTTGGGTGGGAGTGGGAAAAAATACCTTGTGGATTGAGACTCTTAATTATAGACTACAGTCTTTTGTGAATTTTTTCCTTAGCTGCCTGGAAAGGTGAAAGGGAGGAAATGACTGCTATAAGACTTGTAGCAACACAGAATAGAATGGTACTTGATCAGTTGACGGCCGCCCGTGGGGGGGTGTGCACAATTATAGGTTAGTACTGTTGCACCTTTATACCTGCACATGATGCAGATGGAGGCGTCATTGCTTCAGCCATACGTAATCTGACTGCTTTGCAGACTGCTGGGGCCAAGGATAATGTTGATGATTCATCACACTGGATAAACTGGTTGTTTTCCTCATGGAGGAGTCTTGTCATAAACTTAGTGGTGATTACTGTAGTGATACTTTTGATCTTTTCATGTTTCATTCCTTGTATCCGTGATATGATGTTGAAACTTGTTCAGGTGAATTTAGTGTTATATCATGAGGCCACCACTGGAGATGATGGGGAAACAACACCAGCTTAATGTCTTATGAGTACAGAGTAAAAGTATGATTGACATGCAGAAAACCGAAAGGAGATGTATGTTCATGATGCGAATTTGAAATGTACTGAATTGCAAGAGTAATCAAATATGCCTTGAAGTTCAGAGAAGTTGTTTTCCTTATTTGAGATTTTTTCACTTTATCCTGTTTATGTTCTGTCTTAATTTATGTCGTATTTGAAACCATTATGTTACTAATCACTATTTAGCTAGTATACAGTTTTACTATATTGATTGTTGTTTCATTGTTGATACCTTGTTGCAGTTTCACGTTGAGGTACTAATACACATAGGTTAGGATGCTAGCACACATAGATCTCTGATACAAACATACACATATGTTTTTTACACATAATAGGTTTTTAGTTATTTTTTATTGTTTTTATTGTTCTTTACATTTACATACAAGTATTAACTTTTTATTAAATCACTGCTAATCACTGCTAATTTACTGACACATAGAATGACAAATACATACACTATTTCATCTTAATTTATGGCTAATCACCATCACTGATTCAATTTTTCTCTTTTATGACTTAATTAGATGATTGATTTCTTTTTTGAAATAAAAGGTAATATCCTCACATGCTCCCCAGGAAATGAAACATTCCAGCGGCGCTCGGGAGTGGCAGCGAGGCCGATGGCGGACTTTCCTCATTAAAAAGCGAGTTAGGATCTTTTGCAATACAATGCTTTAGCATAAAATGCACTGGAACTTGGCGAGCTGCCCATTGAGGTTTTAGAAGCCATAATGTTTCATCTCTGATGCTTTTTGAGCATCATAGGGGGGAATGATAGGATATTTTCAAGTTTCATTAATTATTCTATATGATTTTAATGCTATATTATTCTATTTTATATTATAATTGTTTCTGGTGCATATAAAATCCAATGTCTGGGTCACTGTGATATTTTCATTGCCTCAGAGCTTGAAAAGACTGTCTGTTTTCAGAGCAAGATTAGGATGAGCAAGATTGTGAATAATGACGAAAGTTTCTTTGTTTTATCATACCAAGCTGTACTGTATTGTCAGGATGACCAGATCATGTTAGAGTGTTCATTGCTGACCACAGATAAAGAAGGAGTCACTTGGAGAGTTGGCTCCTGCCAGTCTAGCTTAGATAAGAGACCGGGGTATAAAAATCAACATCCTTGGATACATGTTAGGGAGTCGGTGCTGTGAAGCTCTGAGGCGAGTGTATGCTGATACTGATTTCCTCCTTTCTGATCAGAAGGAGAATAAATGACTCAGAACTTGGAAAACCACCTATTGATTATTGTTTCAGCCTCAGTCAATTCATTTTTGTTCTAACAGTCCCCTTCCTGAGTTCTCATTTTTTCATGTTTGTATATATATATATATATATATATATATATATATATACAGTATATATATATATATATATATATATATATATATATATATATATATATATATATATATATATATATATATATATATATATATATATATATATATATATATACACTACCGTTCAAAAGTTTGGGGTCACTTAGAAATTTCCTTATTTTTGAAAGAAAAGCACTTTTTTTCAATGAAGATAACTTTAAACTAATCAGAAATACACTCTATACATTGCTAATGTGGTAAATGACTATTCTAGCTGCAAATGTCTGGTTTTTGGTGCAATATCTACATAGGTGTATAGAGGCCCATTTCCAGCAACTATCACTCCAGTGTTCTAATGGTACAATGTGTTTGCTCATTGTGTCAGAAGGCTAATGGATGATTAGAAAACCCTTGTGCAATCATGTTAGGTCTGCAATGCTGTAATTGCTGCAAATTGAGGATTCTTTGACGAAAGCAAAGTTTGAAGGAAAAAATTATTATTTCAAATACAAATAATTATTTCTAACCTTGTCAATGTCTTGACTATATTTTCTATTCATTTTACAACTCATGGTGGTAAATAAGTGTGACTTTTCATGGAAAACACAAAATAATTGTCTGGGTGACCCCAAACTTTTGAACGGTAGTGTATATATATATACACACTACCGTTCAAAAGTTTGGGGTCACTTTGAAATTTCCTTATTTTTGAAAGAAAAGCACTTTTTTTCAGTGAAGATAACTTTAAACTAATCAGAAATACACTATATACATTGCTAATGTGGCAAATGACTATTATAGCTGCAAATGTCTGGTTTTTGGTGTAATATCTACATAGGTGTATAGAGCCCCATTTCCAGCAACTATCACTCCAGTGTTCTAATGGTACAATGTGTTTGCTCATTGTGTCAGAAGGCTAATGGATGATTAGAAAACCCTTGTGCCATCATGTTAGGTCTGCAATGCTGTAATTGCTGCAAATGGAGGATTCTTTGACGAAAGCAAAGTTTGAAGGAAAAAAATTATTATTTCAAATACAAATCATTATTTCTAACCTTGTCAGTGTCTTGACTATATTTTCTATTCATTTTACAACTCATGGTGGTAAATAAAAGTGTGACTTTTCATGGAAAACACAAAAATTGTCTGGGTGACCACAAACTTTTGAACGGTAGTGTATATACAGTGGGGCAAAAACTATTTAGTCAGCCACCAATTGTGCAAGTTCTCCCACTTAAAAGATGAGAGAGGTCTCCAATTTTCATCGTAGGTATACATCAACTATGAGAGACAAAATGAGAAAAAAAAATCCAGAAAATCACATTGAAGGATTTTTAATGAATTAATTGGTAAATTCCTTGGTAAAATAAGTATTTGGTCAATAACAAAAGTTCATCTCAATACTTTGTTATGTACCCTTCGTTGGCAATGACAGAGGTCAAACGTTTTCTGTAAGTCTTCACAAGGTTTTCACACACTGTTGCTGGAATTTTGGCCCATTCCTCCATGCAGATCTCCTCTAGAGCAGTGATGTTTTGGGGCTGTCACTGGGCAACACGGACTTTCAACTCCCTCCAAAGATTTTCTATGGGGTTGAGATCTGGAGATTGGCCAGGCCACTCCAGGACCTTGAAATGCTTCTTACGAAGCCACTCCTTCGTTGCCCGGGTGGTGTGATTGGGATCATTGTCATGCTGAAAGACCCAGCCACGTTTCATCTTCAATGCCCTTGCTGATGGAAGGAGGTTTTCACTCAAAATCTCACGATACATGGCCCCATTCATTCTTTCCTTTACACGGATCAGTCGTCCTGGTCTCTTTGCAGAAAAACAGCCCCAAAGCATGATGTTTCCACCCCCATGCTTCACAGTAGGTATGGTGTTCTTTCTCCTCCAAACACGACAAGTTGAATTTTTACCAAAAAGTTCTATTTTGGTTTCATCTGACTATATGACATTCTCCCAGTCCTCTTCTGGATCATCCAAATGCTCTCTAGCAAACTTCAGACGGGCCTGGACATGTACTGGCTTAAGCAGGGGGACACGTCTGGCACTGCAGGATTTGAGTCCCTGGCAGCATAGTGTGTTACTGATGGTAGCCTTTGTTACTTTGGTCCCAGCTCTCTGCAAGTCATTCACTAGGTCCCCCCGTGTGGTTCTAGGATTTTTGCTCACCGTTCTCATGAGCATTTTGACCCCACGGGGTGAGATCTTGCGTGGAGCTCCAGATCGAGGGAGATTATCAGTGGTCTTGTATGTCTTCCATTTTCTAATAATTGCTCCCACAGTTGATTTCTTCACACCAAGCTGCTTACCTATTGCAGATTCAGTCTTCCCAGCCTGGTGCAGGTCTACAATTTTATTTCTGGTGTCCTTTGACAGCTCTTTGGTCTTGGCCATAGTGGAGTTTGGAGTCTGACTGTTTGAGGTTGTGGACAGGTGTCTTTTATACTGATAACAAGTTCAAACAGGTGCCATTAATACAGGTAACGAGTGGAGGACAGAGGAGCCTCTTAAAGAAGAAGTTACAGGTCTGTGAGAGCCAGAAATCTTGCTTGTTTGTAGGTGACCAAATACTTATTTTACCAAGGAATTTTCCAATTAATTCATTAAAAATCCTTCAGTGTGATTTTCTGGATTTTTCTTTTCTCATTTTGTCTCTCAGAGTTGAGGTATACCTATGATGAAAATTGGAGACCTCTCTCATCTTTTAAGTGGGAGAACTTGCACAATTGGTGGCTGACTAAATACTTTTTTGCCCCACTGTATATACATTTAGGCCCAAAAATATTTGGACAGTGACACAAGTTTTGTTATTTTTGATGTTTACGGAAACATATTCAGGATACAATTATATAATCAATATGGGCTTAAAGTGCAGACTCTCAGCTGTAATTTGAGAGTATTCACATCCAAATTGGAGCAAGAGTTTAGGAATTACAGCTCTTTAATACGTAGCCGCCTCTTTTTCAAGGGACCAAAAGTAATTGGACAATTGACTCAGAAGGCTGCAAAAAAAATAACAAGGCTGCATGGGCTCTTCCCTCGTTAACCTGTCATCAGTTAAGCAGTTAAAAGGTCTGGAGTTGATTCCAGGTGTGGTGTTTGTATTTGGAAGCTGTTGCTGTGAACACACAACATGCGGTCAAAGGAGCTCTCAATGGAGGTGAAACAGACCATCCTGAGGCTGATAAAAAAGAAGAAATCCATCAGAGAGATAGCAGAAATGTTAGGAGTGGCCAAATCAACAGTTTGGTACATTCTGAGAAAAAAAAGAGTGCATTGGTGAGCTTGGGAACTCAAAAAGGCCTGGACGTCCACGGAAGACAACAGTGGTGGATGATCACAGAATCCTTTCCATGGTGAAGAACAACCCTTCACAACATCCACTCAAGTGAAGAACACTCTCCAGGAAGTAGGTGTATCAGTATCTAAGTCTACCATAAAGAGAAGACTTCATGAGAGTAAATACAAGGGATTCACCACAAGGTGCAAACCATGAATCAGCCTCAAAAATAGACAGGCCAGAATTGACTTTGCCAAAAAACACCTGAAGAAGCCAGCCCAGTTCTGGAACAGCATTCTTTGGACAGATGAGACTAAGATCAACCTGTACCAGAATGATGAGAAGAAGAAAGTTTGGAGAAGAATTGGAACAGCTCATGATCCAAAGCACTACATCATCTGTAAAACATGGTGGAGGCAGTGTGATGGCATGGGTATGCATGGCTTCCAATGGCACTGGGTCACCTGTGTTTATTGATGATGTGACAAACGACAGAAGCAGCCGGATGACTTCTGAAGTGTATAGGGATATACTTTCTGCTCAGATTCAGCCAAATGCAGCAAAGCTGATTGGACGGCGCTTCACCAATGATCCAAAACATACTGCAAAAGCAACCCAGGAGTTTTTTTAAAGCAACAAAGTGGAATGTTCTGCAATGGCCAAGTCAATCACCAGATCTCAACCTAATCGAGCATGCATTTCACTTGCTCAAGACAAAACTTAAGGCAGAAAGACCCTCAAACAAGCAACAACTGAAGACAGCTGCAGTAAAGGTCTGGCAAAGCATCACAAAGGAGGAAACCCAGCGTTTGGTGATGTCCATGGGTTCCAGACTTCAGGCAGTCATTGCCTGCAAAGGATTCTCAACAAAATATTGAAAAGTAACATTTTACTTAGGGTTATATTCATTTGTCCAATTACTTTTGAGCCCCTGAAATGAGGAGCGTTTGTATAAAAATAGTTACAATTCCTACATGTTTAATCATATATTTTTGTTCAACCCCTTGAATTAAACCTTAAAGTCTGCACTTCAATTCCGTTGTAGTTGTTTCATTTCAAATCCAGTGTGGTGGCATGCAGAGCCCAAATCATGAATATTGTGTCACTGTCCAAATATTTCTGGGCCTAACTGTACATACATACATACATACAGTGTAGCATCATCGTCTCCTCAGGCCAATCCAGGAGATTACTTTTCTTCATTTTAAAGAAATTTCACTTTTCTTCATTTTAAAGCAACTCTCACTCAAGGTTTGGCCAAGAATGCTGTGTGTCTTCAACAGGACCCCAGTATAAACTATTTCACTTTTGTAGAGAAACTTGATAAGGATTAGGGTAAGGATAAGGATTTGCTTTTAAAGGCTCAAGTGGACCATAAACTCTTAGAGTCAAATCCCAACTGGACAGTTCATGCTGATAGTATCTGTTCGTACCAGGAACTGATACTCTTAAAAAGTCATAAACTTCTTAAGCTGGCAGATATATGGCCTCCTTTCTTCTTTTAGACATATTCCAGTACCCTCTAGGCCCCCCTGCTCACATTCCAAAGACCTAAAAATTATCTACAGCTCAACAGTACATTCCTAGTGGACATCTATGGAATATGTTTCATTGTGCAATCTGTAATTCTGACTAAACATTAAGCTTTTCTTCCAGCTATCATCTCCCCGGGATTCTAAGGACACTTTGAAAATCATCACCCTTTTGATCACCAACAATGGTTTGCAGTAATTCACTAATCCTTGATTTAAATGTGAGTGCATGTCTTAGGAATGTTTTATTTTCATAAGTGTTATTCAAATGAATGTTAAAATTATTAGTAATGGTATAAATGCATGGTCACTGAAAATTAGCCTTGAGTCACTTAAATTAGTTAGATTTTATATTGAGTATAGAACTCCATAAGAATTGAATGTTTTATAAATCTCTGTCTGTCTTCCCTCTTGCAATAACCAATCATCAGGAAGCCTCTGCTGGATAATGTCCTGGCATTGGATTGGCTGTTCACAAACAAAGGAATGCTCCCTCATTGGACAAAAGCCCATTCAAACTCCTCTTTATGGAAGATGATTGGTCCGCTTTGCAGCTGGTTTTATGACCCAGCAGCGCGCTTCAGTTAAATGCTTCAGAGCTGCCCTGCATGCTCAGAAGAGAGAGGAAAGAGAGTTTTTCCGTTTTTTGTACTTCTTTGCAGTTTTTTTTTTGTCTAAATTGTTTTGAGTTTTAAGAAGTCTTTTGTGTGTGTGAACCTTGTCAAATCCTGCGTTAACTTTCCTAAATGTCTTTTTACTTGTTTTCTGGTTAACTGAGGAGAAATCATCCTTTTTCTATGAGCTTATTTTTAAAGAGAGTTAAACTCTCAAATCACTTCGTCTCAAAAGCCATTCATATCCTATTTGAATGTTTTTTTCTTCGACTCTTTGACTTTTCCTGCCGTTAAAGTGGACCTTTTTAATTTTCCTGTTTTAAAGTGAATTGATAGAGATTTTTGGACATTTATCTTCCGGCCTTATGAATGATTGATCCCATAATGGGTGGTGCGGTGGCACAGTGGTTAGCACTTCACCAGCACAGCAACTCACCCTTGGCTATGGGATCCCTGGTTCGATCCCAGCCCCTGACCAACAGTGATCTGTGTGGAGTTTGCATGTTCTCCCCGTATCTGCGTGGGTTTACTCCGGGATTTCTCCGCTTTCCTCCCACAGGCCAAAAACATGCAGGTTAGGTTAATTGGAGACTCTAAAGTGGCCCTAGGTGTGAATGTGTGTGTGAATGATTAAGGGATAGCGCCGTACCGTGGCTGCTTCATCCATCCATCCAGGTGGATGCCCTCAATTTCCCCTCTGGGCATCAATAAAGTATACAAAATCAAAAAAAAAAAAGAAAGAAAGAAAGAAACTAGGAGCTCATGGGTGAAACTGACTAAAATATTCTTCCTTCAGTCTTTGGTCTTGTTCTGCGGGCTGGAGACATCCTAAATTTGGACTGGTTACCAATGGACTCCACGCCTGCTCTGGGGCCAGCCCTCATCTGTTGCCAGCCTTCACTGCCTGCCCCATATAAGCCCCCAGCTGAGTCTACCCTTCTCACAGCTGTGAATGATCTGAAAGCTGACCAGCAGTCGCTTTCCCTTGGTGTTCCGAACGTTGTCTGGAAGAGCCACTGAGCCTTCCCGAACTTATACCACCGGCTGGCACTGACCACCGCCTGTACTTACAGCTGTTTGTAAGTGAGACTCCCATTTTCCTATCTGCTGGGTTTAAACATGATGTCCTAAAATATTAATTACAATTGAGCATAACAAATATTTCATGGCACAATTAGTCCCTCAGCCGTAGGACAAAGCTATAAACTGAAGGAAAATTCTTATTCATTTTAAGTAACCTCCTGTGGCGGGTTGATTCAACCCTCCCACAACACACAGGACAGTCAGCTCTCTTCTCTTGGTTTTTCCCGCTGCACTACTGAGATGTAATGTGCCATTCATGTATTGTGATGTAATGTGCCATGCATGTATTGTGATGTAATGGGGGGCAATGGATCAGCGTTCTCGTTGCGCCCTCCGCCAGTACCCGGGCTCGCCTGGGGAAGCTAATGATCCTACCAGCAGACTAAATTCGAAGAGACGACGCCTCTGTGCCAAGTCAAAGAAGAATCCTAGTCACAGTCCTAAAGCCGAAAGCAAACAGCCCCAAGAGCACTTTGTGGTAGGATCGGCCCTTCGCATATTACAACTAAACGTTGAAGGCCTATCTGCAGCCAAGCGAAGCCTTATCGAAGTCCTCGCCTTCCAACATTCGATTGATGTAATCTGCCTCCAAGAGACTCATATTGGCACAGAGGAAGCTGGCCGCTTCACCATCAAAGGCTTTGACCTCCTGTGCTATGTTCTCCATGCTAAACATGGACGTGCCACCTATGTGCGTTCTGACATAGTTGAAGCAAATCACCTGATAACAACACATTTCTCAGACACCATAATCATTGGTGGCTTCCATATTGTCAATGTGTACAAGCCCCCTAATGCCAACTGGGATCTGCAGGTCTTACCCACCCTACCCCACCCTGCCATCTATGTGGGGGACTTTAACAGCCATCACCCTGACTGGGGGTACCCAGCAGTGGACAGTGATGGGAAGGCACTTTCAGACTGGGCATCCAGAAATGACCTCGCTTTGATATACGACCCCAAACAAAGAGGAACCTTCCACTCTGCTAGGTGGAAGAAGGACTATTCTCCTGACCTGTGTTGGGTCAGCTCTTTGAATGGGGAGCCATATCCTACACAGATCCTCATTCTTGATGATTTTCCACACAGCCAACACCGGCCCCTGCTTGTACACATTGGCCTACAACTTCCAGTCATATACAGCCCAAGGAAGATGCGCTGGAACTTCCGCAAAGCCAACTGGAAGAAATTCAGTGAAACTCTGGACCGGAGCGTTGTTACCATCCCACTCCACACCATCACTGTAGATGAAGCATACAACCGCTTCTGCAGCGCAATCTTCAAGGCTGCCCATACTGCAATCCCACGAGGCTACCGACCCCTCTATGTCCCATGTTTGGACGGAGAAAGTGCTGCCCTCCTACAATCCTATCAAACATCAGGGGACCCAGAGATAGCAGACCATCTCATTGAATCGCTAAATACAGCTCGGCGAAAGAAATGGGAGGAGACAGTTGCTGACCGGAGCTTTACCCACTCTAGCAGGAAATGTTGGAGCCTCATCCGTCGCCTAGGAGCTGCACAGAAGCCCCCTAGCCTAAGCCGAGCATCCGTCACACCCAACCAAGTTGCATCCCACCTACTGACTATCGCCAAAGCACCCCAAGACAAAGACACCAAAAGAGCAGTTACAACTGAGCTAAAAAAACACCAAAAAATGCCTGTAGAGGAAACGAACCCTGAACCCTTCGAGGCTGCTGAACTGGAGAAAGTCCTACAGAGCCTGAAATGTGGAAAGGCAGCAGGATACGATAACATCTTCCCAGAATTCATGAAAAATCTTGGCCCCCGAGCCCTAACCTGGTTGACACAATTCTACACAAGGATCACACAAACAAACTCGATCCCAAAGAAATGGCGGACAGCAAAGGTCATTGCCATCCCAAAACCTGGCAAAGACCACAAATTACCAGCAAGCTACCGCCCAATCTCCCTACTCAGCGTTCCTTACAAAATCATGGAGCGCCTAATTCTGCAACGCATTTCCCCAGAGGTAGAGGATATTCTAAGTGTGGATCAAGCAGGTTTCCGCAAGGACCGCAGTACAGGAGAACAAGTACTGGCCCTAACCACCTTCATCGAAAATGGCTTCGAGAGCAGACTGAAGACAGGGGCTGTGTTTCTCGACCTTACAGCCGCCTATGATACGGTCTGGCACAAAGGCCTCCTCCTGAAACTTATAAAGGCGATCCCTGCTTGGGCAACAGCAATTATAAAAACCCTGCTGACCAACCGAAGGTTCAGAGTCCACCTCAGTCAGAAGACAAGTGCATGGAGAATGCAGAAAAACGGACTCCCACAAGGCTCAGTTCTAGCTCCAACTCTGTTCAACCTCTACATAAACGACCTGCCTACTACAAAATCCCGCAAATTCACCTATGCAGACGACATCTGTTTGGCATTCCAAGCACCAGACTTTGAACCACTGGAACGGGTGCTCATGGAAGATCTTGCCAAACTGGACCAGTTCTGCAAAATCTGGCGCCTAAAACCAAGCCCAGCAAAAACCGTCTCCAGTGTATTCCATCTCCACAATGCAAAAGCTGCCAGAGAACTAAACATCCACCTGAGCGGACTCAAGCTTAAGCATGCCCCAAATCCAACTTATCTTGGAGTGACCCTTGATAGGACCTTATCCTTCAAGGAACATCTAAAGGGGACGGCTGCTAAGGTGAAGGTACGAAACAACCTGCTCTGCAAGCTCGCTGGTGCAAAATGGGGGGCGGCAGTCTCCACCCTGCGCACCTCAGCACTGGCCCTTTCATACTCTGTAGCAGAATATTGTGCCCCTGTCTGGTCCAGATCATCTTACACACACCATGTGGACACCCAGCTCAACACAACCATGAGAACTATAACTGGAACAATCCGCTCAACACCACTCCCCTGGCTCTCTGTACTGTCAAACATAGCCCCTCCACACATCCGGCGAGCAGCATTAACTCAAAGGATGCTCCAAAAAGTTAAAGATTCTCCTCACTTACCAATCCATGCAGATATCTACACTCCACCCACTGCCCGACTTTCATCCAGACGGCCGATTTGGAAAAACCCTCCCCCAGCTGACTTTACCATCCAGACAGCTTGGCAAGAGGAATGGGAGACCAAGGAGGTCCCAAACAAACAGCTGGTGATAAACCCCAACCAACAGGTCCCGGGCACCAACCTCCCAAGGAGACAGTGGTCTACACTCAATCGCTTCAGGACTGGACATGGCCCCTGCTTGGCCAGCCTTTACAGATGGGGCAGTAGCCCTAGCCCACTGTGCGCATGTGGAGAGGAGCAAACAATGGAACACATCATAGAGGCCTGCCCGCTCCAAAGACTGGAAGGAGGATTACACACCCTCCATACAGCAAACCAGGAGGCAACTGCTTGACTTAAGGACTTTGCATTCGCTAAATAAATAAAATTGTGATGTAATGTGCCATGCATGTATTGTGATGTAATGTGCCATTCATGTATCGTGATGCAATGTGCCATTCATGTATTGTGATGTAATGTGCCATTCATGTATAGTGTTCATGCGTCCTGTCCTCACTGTGACCTAGAGGCTGAGATCAGTATGTAGATGTGCCTTGTAACCTCTTTGTCCTACACCTGGAGCAGAGGCTAGCAAATCTGCCTATTGTTATGTAGGTCTTTCAAATGCAAATATCTCATGCCTGTTCTGCAGTCCCTTTGATCGTACCAACTGCTGTGAATCTGCTTTGATGTATTGTCTGAGTTGGGTATAAATACTGCACAGGTTCTGTAACTCGCTGTCTCAATTCCACTTCCTCAACTGCTGCTGCTGGACACAGACATTGTGTCCTCCTTCTCTGAGAGCCGCTGAGCTCGCTCCCGGCGCACATGCACGGCGCCGGGAGCGGAGCTCGTGACGGCGGTATGATTAATAAAACTCTGCTTAAAACCTTCAACAACGTTGCTTTTTTATCATCCGCCGCACCTCTTTTCTTTTTTTTTCTTTTTTTTTTGTAGATTAATTCAGAAGTTCCTTTTTAGATAATCAGCTTATGGAATTTTTCCCCATAAAATTGCATTCTGGTTTTGTTAGATACTTCAGCCTTCCATTGCATTACCGTTGAAACATAAAATCTGGCTTCCTCTTGGTTCCACAAAGGTTTAACTATAGATTTTATGCTCAGGAATCCACTAACAGTTGATGTGATATTGAACACCTATTTATCATTTGAATCTGTTTATTCATCATTTGAATGCCATGTCATGTAACCTGAATGAGTTTCATTTAATAAAATTTGTAAACGAGAGAAGTTGAAGCGTTTTTCCTTTGTATGTATGCTTTCTGGGTCACGGCAGTAAAAGAACTCACAAAATTTTGAGACTGATTCACTAAGTACTTGAAGGTATGGAAATTAATTAATTGAAATTAATTTATTAACAAATTGTACTTTTAGAACTGGTGCCCCCTTTTTACAAGTGTTTTCCTGTTTTATTTAGTGAGTGTTGGGGTGACGGTTTAACTGTGCCCCCTTGCACACCCACTATTAAATAAAAATAAATAATTCCTGTACCTTATTACACTATATTTTATTAAATATCACTACATATTGTGGTGCCCTGCGCGGACTTGCGTGCAGCTAGAAGAGTTTTGCTAAAGAAAAAATCATTGAGACATAAGCTGTATGTTTTCTTCTGCTCAAATATTGATCCACTTTATACGGTGAACCTGTGTGTGTTGTTTCGGAAAGCTGCTGCAGGCAGGTCTGTGTCTTGTTCTGTGTGTATTTGTTTACTCCGCCTCCTGCTAAGGTGTCTGTGTTGCTGATACTTGTGGGGGGGGTGGGGGGGAGCTGATTCACCCCGTTGCCTGAGTTGAGCAGAAGAGCTGTGTAAATGCATGCAGAAAGTTTAAGCAGTATTATAAGATAAGATAAGATAAGCCTTTATTAGTCCCACAACGGGGAAATTCCAGGATTGCAACAGCACAGGGATAGCAACACTAAGAGCAACAATCAGAAGGCAAGAAAAAAACAAGCAAGCAAGAGCGGCTAATATACATATGTACATATTACTATAAAATAAATATATACACACACACACACACAGACACACAGTGCAGAGCATTGTAGCTGGATGGAATAAATATATGAGTATATGAACACAGTGCAGAGCATTGCAGCTAGGTGGAATAAATATGCAAGTATACTGTATAAACACACACAGTGCGGAGCAATGTAGCTAGATGGAATAATATGTAGATATATAAAAACACAGTGCGGAGCATTGTAGCTAGATGGAATAAATATGTAAATATATAAACACACACAGTGCAGAGCATTGTTGCTAGATGGGATGAAACAGCATAACCGTCTACTTAGTTATCCTACATGGTATGATTATGTGCCCATACATATTCTCACCCTCCATAGCGACCGGTCTGTTCCTAGTTGTATGCCGGAGGGGACCATTGTGTAAGTCTATTGCATCTTTTGCATTCAAAAAACTATTAGTTTGTTACGTCTTTTTGCTATCTCTGCGAGCAGCCCTGCTTAGGTTGTACAGTCTGACAGCCGTTGGTAGGAAGGACCTACGAAACCTCTCG
Source organism: Pholidichthys leucotaenia (assembly GCA_020510985.1). Taxonomy (NCBI): domain Eukaryota; kingdom Metazoa; phylum Chordata; class Actinopteri; order Cichliformes; family Pholidichthyidae; genus Pholidichthys; species Pholidichthys leucotaenia. The sequence continues at coordinate 411,478,153 of CM035838.1, forward strand.
GTTGTGCACCTGGGATGATGTAGTCTGCTGCTAAATGAGCTCCTCAGTGCATCCAGTATGTCCTGCATAGGGTGGAACTCGGACTCCAGCAGAGATGACAGTTTAGCCACTGTCCTTCTCTCTCCTATCTCCTCCATCGGATCAAGGCGCTGCCCCAGGACAGAGCTAGCTTTCTTAATCAGTTTGTTCAGTCTCTTCCTATCGGCTGCAGTAATGCCACTGCCCCAGCATTATATGCTGAATTAAGAAAAATAAAGGCCTAGAGTGACAGAAACGCAAAGAAATCCCGGTGGGATGAATTAAACCAACCAGTTCTGTACTGCCCAAGTGTTCGGTGATGTCAGATTAGGCTTGACACAGCTGATCAAGTCACTGAGTAAACTATTTGGGAGTAGCGCTTAACTATACCCGGATTTAAAAGGGTAAGATTATTTGTGCATGAATAAGGGATTGTTGGAAATTAAATTGCTCCAGTCTTGGAAAAGCAAGGCGTGGTGTTGTCGATAGACTCGGGCCCGCATCCACATGTCACATGCATGCTCACAGTCACGTGCGTGACCAACAGGCTGTGCACGAAAAACTGCACATGAGCAGAGTCAGCGTGCAGACGTCATTTTGAAAGCGCTAAGAGGGAGTCACCCTAGCTGCCATTTTGAGTGAGACCGGAAGACCTACCCAGAGCGACGTCACTAGTGTCTCCTACTCTTGGGAGTGCAGAGATAACTGCCTCCATCATGTGGTCAACTATAGGAGTTGCATTTCTTGGATGAGTGTACACCCAGATTAAAGCGGAGCAAATCTATTAAGCGGATTTATAATCAAATCGAGCTTCCAAATTAACTTCAAATCACCCAAATTATCCAGAACAACCTAAATTTAAACCCAATTCAAAGTTTTATGCCAAGAACAAAAGGAAAAAGAAACTTGTTGGTTTTAGAGGTTGTTCTCATTGGTGGAAGAGCTTTTGACTGCATATACACAGTGAAAGAACATAAAAGCATAGACTTTGTATTTACTCAAGTATGTTAACCACACATTTTAATCTTTAAAGTCAAAAGCATATATTTACACATCTTTTACTATAATTTGCAAACTTCTGAAGCTATATACTGTATCTGTGTTCTGTTTTCAATGCTACTTTGTATGATTCCTTTCAAAGGAAGCCATTCAACTTAGGGATTCAAATTGATAGAAAAATTCCATATTATCTACACTATTATTGATATTAATAATGTATTATTATATTTGAGAAGTATCATACCTTTCATATACCATGTTTAATGTTTATATGTGCATTCCATATAGGATAAGTTTATATATTCTTGGCCTGTTTCTGTGAGCAATTTCATTGAATTCAGACTGAGGATCAGTACATGCGTAAGGAATGATCTAAGGAATGATCTCATTTATTATAATCTCTTTGACAAAACCTGTTTTGGGTCACAGGAATGCACAGGAATCCGTCAGCCTGTATAGATCAGTGGTAGATGGACATTCTGTTAGTTTTATGGATCTCATGTCTTCATGACCAGAGTGTCTGATGTTCACCTGGATAAGCTCAGTTATCAGGACTGTCCCGTTCTGTCCCTTCCCTTATCCTCATTCTCCCTCTCCTTTCTCCTACCTATATATATCAGACTTAGAAGAATGGATCCTTTAGAGATTCCAGATGTGTCTGAATGTCATGCCTTGTAACCTCTCCCCCAAGGTGGCAAATGGGGTGATTGCTTATATTTTTTTTAAATAAATGTACATAAATTCAACTTTCAGCCTGATTATTTGACTTTGAATAATTTAAGCTCAAAATTATTCTAACATTTTGGCGTCCGAACAGCGGATCCACATACCTCCGTCTTTCCAGTGCCTCTGCTTGATTTCAGCAAGTGCACAGCTGATAAAAAGACCTTCCCACGCTGAGTGAAAAAAAAAAAAAGGCTCAGTGTTACTGCGGTGAAAGCATTTCAGACCGGGGTGCTGGAACTGACTGGGTGACAGATCTGAGAATCCTATAGGCAGCTTGAATGTAAGTACATTTGTTGTTGTTTATGGATAAAAGATAATGAGATTCCCCGGACCGATCGTACACTGCAAATACTGAAAGGAATAAAACTAGTGGCCTGAGTGCTGAGTTATTAACCACGGTGAGCGATCTCATAATAATCCCTTGGGAGGAAAGAGGTTTTTCTTCTCCAAATGGTGAACGTTATCGCAAGACCCGGGGTGATTCTTAGAAAACTGCCACTCTCTACTGTCCAAGTAAGTGCAGTGGAGGTGCCAGATGTTTGCATGCAAAGAAAAAAGGGAAAGATTCGTGGTCTTTTAACCACAGACGTTTGACGTCCTGTGGAGAAAATCACGTGATCCCAGAGAAGTAAATTTTCGGGGACAGATTCGTGCCTTTTTGACCACTTCTGCTTATGGTCCAGGGTTTGGACTTTCAGCATTTGTGGGGAGGTTACGTGAACCCTGAAGGGAAAAGGTTTTTTTCACGGAAGATTTGTGCCCTTACCGGGTCCGTTGATCACCATGGGACTTCCCCCGCTATGGTGAGCTATTGCAAGATGCTGGGGGAGGAGGTCTTACTTTGGGCTTTCGGCACACAGCGGAGGGGTTAACATGACATGTTGAAATATTTTATTTTGTGAGTTTTAGATAGAAGTTACTGCAGTCTGAGTCGTTTTGTCTCTGTGTAATCTGCTCCGGTGTGGAAAAAAAAAGTGAGAGTTCTCCATGGAGGTGGAAGGATCAGGTTGTAAAACTGTTGTTAGTGATTTTTTAGCATAAAATGATTGATTAGTTAATTGTTATCCTTTTGAGAAATGTTTAAATTTATAGGTATTTGAAAATAGTAGCTTTGAGCAAAAACAGTGGACTGGTGTTGTGTTTTTACTGCAGTGTAAAAAAAAAGGGAGCTTCACACTGTAGTGACAGTGTGGGGGGGTTGCCATATCTGCGATTTTTTTTCCGCTAAGAGTTGCCAGTTCTGGAGATTAATTGAAGTAATTCTCATGCTGTTTTGGGTTTTGGCATGAGCCTAAAAGTCTTTATTGCATGACCTTGTGGAGATAACGTGAAAAGAGAGCATTTCTGTGTGGGCCCTGTTTGTCTGTGTGTGTATGTGTGTCGAGAGAAAAAAAAAAGAAGGGAAAAAAACAGAGAGAGAGAGAGAGAGAGAGAGAGAGAGAGAGAACTTGGGAAAAGAAATAGAAAAGGCTGTGTAGCTACTGAGTTGTGTGTAAAAACCTGGTAAAGGGGAAGAGAAAAAAAGCAATCTATATATGGGTATTTTTGCAAAGTTTTGGGGTTTTACTTTTTCTTTCAGTCTAACTTTGTGGGTTTTCACTCTAATGTTGCGTACGTGATGAACTGTTTACATATTTTTAAAGCCAATATTTTCATTCCCTCCAGTATTTTTTTCCTTTGGAAAATGAAAAACATTGAGCTATTTTTATTCAATTTTTTGACGTATCACTGACTTTTCTATTTTTTTCTTTGGCTGAAGCATAACAGTGCACTTTACAGGGACAAAGGACGCAGGACTGACGTTCTCCTTCCCCCTGCCAAAACAAAACCAGCCTCTGAGACCCAGCTTTGTCACTGTCCATGCTGTCCCCCCATCGACGTCAAAGAGGTGGCTGAACATCTAAGTTAAGTACAAATGCTTGCATCTTAATCAATGCTACAAGCATGACAATGATGAAATTAACTGAACATTACAATATCATGCTGTCACTTAATAATGCCTAATCACTGAAGGCTTTATGTATACCCCATATTACATGATTCAAAGCATAGTGGTTCAAACTTCAGGTTCATACTCACTTTTTTAATAAATGACATATGCAATCTTATTTACATTTTGACCCTGGGCCTGTCCATGTAAAAAAAAAAAAGGGGGGGACACAAAGAGCAGGATCTGAGACAGTTCATGCTGTGACTTTTTCCCTCCTAAAAGAACACAGCAAAATGAGAATGAATTTTTTTAGTATCAGGAGATGGTTAAAAAAAAGAGAGAGAGACAGAAATAGCACAAGATTTCTGGTAAAATGGAGAAAGGGAATTTAATTTCAGTGGTAAACTCAGACTGATTAGCCGTCAGCTGAGAAAAGTTGTGTCAGGCTGACCTAGATAAGATAAACAGACAGAATCAGAGACAAAAAAAAAAAAAAAACCCAACAGACTACGGATTGTGGTCCTGTGCCATAAATTCCTGAAAACAGAGAATAGGCCTGCATTTCCAGTTATTAATTCTAACTGCTGCATTGGTTTAAAGCTTCTAACATATGATACTGTCCTAAACTAGTGATTACCCATGTCAGTTGGTAAACATTTACTGATTCACAGAGTATTTAGCGAATACTTGCTGTGAATAACAAAAACACATTCAAATTGTGGAAGCTTTAGGTGTAATTTAAAGGTTTTTCTGCTATTCTTCATTCTTCGTTTTTTAACAGGAAAGGGAAAGCATTCACAATTTTTTTTTCTTTTTCACTGGGAATTAGATTTGCCAAATTAACAAGGAATTATAACATCACCATTACCTTTCAATTTAATAAGTCCTTTGTGACATATGGAATATGTAATAAAATAATTTAAAAACAATAATTCACTTGTGTTTCTTAACATTACACGTTATAATAAACAACTGGGATAAACATTTAAGGGACACAAAAAATAATGATGATCACTGGAACATTAGTAAAATCAATTTATGAGGTGAAAAAATTTGCACTCCTGTTGATGTAAATACTGAAGGTGCAGATGGGGAAGCCGTCAGGCTTTCCCCAAATTTTTCTTTGCAGGATGGCACTGACATTTGATCTTTGTGGGAGATGTGAGGAGGCTGGACAGTATGAGTGCTGCTGGAGGTGACGGTGACCATAGGGGGAAAGACCTCTCAGTTGACAAGCATTTTTTGAAGCTAAGTAGAACAAATGACATTGCAAATGCTGCGTCTAAAATACCTTAGCCCCCAGTTCTTTTATACGAAGGCCAAATAACCAGACTGAGAGATGAAGTATACTTTTACTTATTTTACTGAAATTGAGATATGGACTCAGGCAGTGCTGGAACACAACTCTTTAGACAATTCCCCAAGAGAGTGCTGCTAAAAAAGTGGGCCCTATAGTTTTTATAAAGCTTAACCACTGCCTCATGCAAGAGGGAGGGGTTTTTCCTCAGTGTATCAGTACATTTCCGATTATGTGACAGTTCAGCTGTGTACAGAACTGATTCTGACTGGTTTCAGTGAGTGAATTATAGGGTGTAACCTAAACTCTGCAATGTAGCGTGTGAAGCAAGCAAATAAGGAAGTGTGAGAAAGACAGGCCAATCATGTCATTTTACCGACAATTCCCCCTGTTGAGGTGTCCTATTACGGCACCTCACTATAACCTAGTAACATAAGCTTACAGTTTTGCATCTCCCTCTGTTGGGATGGACGCTAGCCCATCTCATAACCCTATTCTAACCCCTGTGTGTAGTGTTTCTAAAGTTCTATATGTGCTTGATGCCCCCCTTACGGCAGTCACGTGGACCTGCCTCCCTTCAGGTCGCCATTTCTCCAGTGGACATCGGGTGTGGTGCAGACATTATGAGTCAATATAGCTAACAATCCTATATGTGTAAAATATATTCAAAACTAAGCTATCTTAATATATGCATATATATGAATATATACATGTATATGAAGATGCATATATGCATATATGAATACATTCATATATATGCATCTATTATTTCATTAATCATTTATCACAAAGGAAACCTGTAGGGCAGAAGCACAGCAGAGCAAAATCTAACACCATGTGAATGTGCATTGTAGACCCTGTTGCAGACCCTAAACTATCTCCTCGGCGTCTTCTATGTTCCCATCTAAGTTCAGTCATGGCACAACCTCGTCATCATCCTGGCAATGGGAGAGCAGGTGAACAGCTTCCTGGACCCCTTGATATGGAGGCGGATCCTTGGAAGAGAAGGCCACTAAAATAGATCTTTCTTTTATTTGTTTTTTTAATTCTTTATTCATGGGAATACAACAAGATCCACAAAAAACAAAGATCAATAAACTAATAATAATACTTATAAGGGCTCCTTGAATTATTTTTCCCCATTTGCCAAATATATTATCAAACCAACTACCTACAAGATTATCAATGCCAGATAAGATAAGATAAGCCTTTATTAGTCCCACAATGGGGAAATTCCAGGATTGCAACAGCATAGGGACAGCAACACTCAGAGCAACAATCAGAAGGCAAGAAAAAACAACATCTAGTGATGTTGATCACTAGATGTTGATTAAGCTAGATGATTAAGCTAGATGTTGATTAAGCACGAGATGTCTAGATTAAGCTTTATTGAGCTTTTAGCACTTATAAAGATTTTCATTTTTCAAAAATTTAAGCTATACTTTATAATAATTTTATTAAAAATATGCAACTTATGGAATTTATAACTATTTTAGTAAGCTGATTGATTGATTATGCAAAAGGTTTTTTTAAACACTAATTGTGCTTTATAATAATCAACCAGATCCCACAATTTCAATAACTTTAAATGTATAAACAATAAATTAGTATGTTTAAGATACCCAACTTTATGTATAACATGGACTGCCTTTTTTTGTAATATTAGCAATGAATTAAGTGTACTTTTATAATTGTTACCCCAGGCCTCTATACAATAGGTCGAGTATGGAAGTACTAATGAGCAATACAAGATATGAAGTGATTTGTAATCTAGGACTTACTTAATTTTATTTATGATTGCAATATTTTTTGCAACTTTTTGTATTTATCTGACGTGTGGTTTCCAACTACTTTTATCATCTAGTATTACCTTGTAAAAGAAATTCACTGATTATGCATTTGTCTGTTGAGATCACGTTTTATAAGTGTGTGTGTGTGTGTGTGTGTGTGTGTGTGTGTGTGTATTACAATTCAATTCAATTCAATTCAATTCAACTTTATTTATATAGCGCCATTTCACAACAACAGTCATCTCATAGCACTATCAACTGTAGGGGGGACCCCCACAGTTGCAGAAAGACCCCAGCAATCAGGCGATCCCCTGTGAGCAAGCACTTGGCGACGGTGGAGAGGAAAAACTCCCTTTTAACAGGAAGAAACCTCCAGCAGAACCAGGCTCAGGGAGAGGCAGTCATCTGCTGCGACTGGCTGGGGGGTGAGGGGATAGAGAAGAAGAAAAGAACAGACATGTAGAGAGCAAACAGCACGATGGGGACTCAATCTATGGGAGAGAACAAACAAATGTTAATGACCAGCAAAAAAAAAAAAATTTCATAGAGAGTGAGGAAAGGAGTGAGGCCCAGTGCATTACTGGAGGTCCCCCGGCTGACTAAACCTATTAGCAGCATAACTAAGGGAGGGTTCAGAAACACATGATCCCTCCCTAATTGTAGGCTATATCAAAAAGGTAGGTTTTAGCCCTATTCTTAAAAACAGAGATCGAGTCTGACTCCCGAATCCAGATTGGCAGCTGATTCCACAAGAGAGGAGCTTGATAGCTGAAGGCTCTGCCTCCCATTGTACTTTTGGAGATTCTAGGTATTACAAGTAATCCTGCATTTTGGGAGCGTAGTGCTCTGTTAGGATGATACGGTAGTATCAGATCTTTTAAATAAAAAGGAGACTGATTGTTTAGAGCTTTGTAAGTAAGAAGAAGGATTTTAAACTTAATTCTAAACTCTATGGGAAGCCAATGAAGGGAGGCCAGAACCGGAGAGATATGATCTCTCTTTCTAGTACCTGTTAAAACTCTTGCTGCAGCATTTTGGATCAGCTGAAGACTTTTTAAAGATGTTTTAGGACAGCCTGATAATAAAGAATTACAATAATCTAATCTCGAGCTAACAAAAGCGTGGATCAGCTTCTCAGCATCACTCTGAGACAAGATGCTCCTAATCTTGGCAATATTACGCAAATGATAGAGGGCAGTCTTAGAAACAAATTTAATATGTGAATTGAAGGACAAATCCTGATCAAAAATAACTCCAAGGTTCCTCACAGAGCTGTTAAGAGAAAGAGTAACTGCATCCAAACTGAAAGTTTGATTTGGAAAGGAATTTCTAAGGTTTTTTGGACCAACAAGAATGACTTCAGTCTTATCTGAATTTAATAGCAGGAAATTACAAGTCATCCAAGCTTTGATTTCCTTAAGACAGGCTTCTAACTTGGCTAATTGATTAGTATCATCTGGCTTCATTGACAGGTATAATTGTGTGTCATCTGCATAACAATGAAAATGTATACAGTGCTTTCTAATAATGTTGCCTAACGGAAGCATATATAAACTAAAAAGAGTAGGGCCTAGCACAGATCCCTGTGGAACTCCATGACTAAGCTTTGAGCTGAAAGAAAACTCATCATTTACATGAACAAACTGGAACCTATCAGATAAATAAGATCTAAACCACTGCAACGAAGTTTCATTAAGTCCAACATAGTGTTCTAATCTATCAAGTAGAATATTATGATCAATAGTATCAAAAGCTGCACTAAGATCTAAAAGGACAAGTACAGAAACTAGTCCATTATCAGATGCAATGAGGAGGTCGTTAGTGACCTTTGCTAAGGCTGTTTCAGTACTATGATGGATTCTAAACCCAGATTGAAACTCTTCAAGTAAACCATTTCCCTGCAGGTGGTCAAATAATTGCGTAGCAACAACTCTTTCTAAGATTTTTGAAATGAAAGGGAGATTAGAGATTGGTCTATAGTTAGCTAAAGCTCCTGGATCTAGCGTTGGCTTTTTGAGTAAGGGTTTAATTACAGCCGTTTTAAAAGCCTGCAGTACATGGCCTAAAGTTAATGAAGAATTGATTATATGAAGAATAAAGCTACCAATAAGTGGGAAGACTTCTTTAAATAACCTGGTAGGAATAGGGTCTAAAAGACAAGTTGAAGGTTTGGATGAGGAAACTATTTTGTCTAACTCACAAAGGTCGATTGGAGTAAACTCATCAAGACAGACATCAATAGAAGGAGTTGTAGTAGTTATAGTATTTAAGTTAACTGTGGGAAGAATCTGATTGATTTTATCTCTGATGGATGAAATTTTATTATTGAAAAAGTTCATAAAGTCCTGACTAGTAAGCTCTAAGGGGATGCTAGGATGACAGAGTCCTGACTCTTTGTCAACCTGGCTACAGTACTGAAAAGAAACCTGGGATTATTCTTGTTCTCTTCTATTAATGCAGAGTAATAACTCGTTCTAGCTTTTCTAAGAGATTTTTTATAAATTAAAAGATGATTTCTCCAAGCTAAATAGATTTCATCTAAATTAGTAGAGCGCCATTTTCTTTCTAATTGACGAGTCTTCTGTTTTAAGCTACGAGTTTCTGTGTTGAACCAAGGAGTTAAAAATCTCTGATTAGACTTTTTCTTTTTTAAGGGGGCCACCAAGTCTAGAGCCTGATGCAGAGAAGCTGAAACACTATCCACCATGTTATCAATTACAGAAGGAGCAAGCTGTCTATAGCTTATTTCCATTGTGTTGACACATGGCATAGAACAATCTGCATAAATTTGGAAACAGCATCATCTGAGAGGCATCTAACTAACTAACTAACTAACCTGCACTTATATAGCGCTTTTCTAGTCACAAAGACCACTCAAAGCGCTTTCATTAATACTAACCCTCTATTCTAAGGGCCTATAGGAAACAGATATCTAGGGACAATTTAGAACAGCCAATTAACCTAACATGCATGTTTTTGGCATGTGGGAGGAAACCGGAGAAATCCCGGAGTAAACCCACGCAACACGGGGAGAACATGCAAACTCCACACAGATCACTGTTGGTCGGGGGCTGGGATCGAACCCACGATCCCACGATCCCCACAATCCCCTGGCCAAGGGTAAACTGTGCTGCCGCAGTGCTAACCACTGCGCCACCGTGCAGCCCAAATATCATCTACTGTGATAATATTTTTCTTTAGGAGCCAAATAGTCAGAAATAGTAAAATCAAAGGTTAACAGACAATGGTCTGACAGTACAGGGTTATGAGGAGACACTACAAGATTTTCTATTTCTATGCCATATGTCAGAACAAGGTCCAATGTATGGTGGAGGTAATGAGTAGAATTTCCTACTTTCTGAGAAAACCCAATCGAGTCTAATATTGAATTAAAAGCCACATTAAGGCAGTCACTATCTACATCCACATGTATATTAAAGTCCCCTACTATAATTATTCTATCAGATTTCAGCACTAAATCAGCTAAGAAATCAGCAAATTCGGATAAAAATTCTGAATAGGTTGATGGGGACGATAAACTATGGCAAATAAAATTGGGTTTAACCTGAAATTGCTAAAGTGCCCAACACTGAGGACCAGGCCCTCAAAGGAATTATAACATGTTTTTTGCTTTACATTAACTAGTAATTTGGAATGGTAAATCGTTGCTACTCCTCCTCCACGACCAGAACTTCTGGGATTTTGACAGTTTAAATAACCAGAGGGAGTTGATTCATTTAAACCAACATAATCCTCTTGCCCTAACCAAGTCTCTGTAAGGGAAATTAAATCAATCTGATGATCAATTAACAGATCATGGACTAACAGAGACTTGGGAGTTAGAGACCTAATATTTAATAAACCACATTTAATTTTTAAATTATGAGGAGGAACAGAGGCCAAATCATTCAATTTAGAGGCTTTATGTTTAATTTGAGTTTTACCAGTATTTTGCTTTATCACTTTGGGATGCTTATACATTATATTTTTATTTACTTTGGAGGGAGCAGACAACGATTCTCTGATGGGGAAGACAGGGGCTAAGCTGAGGGGTGGCGGATGAAGAGGAGCTGCAGAGAGGCGTGTAAGACTACGACTCTGCTTCCTGGTCCCAACTCTGAGTAGTCACGGTTTTGGAAATTTGGATAAAAAAGATGCCAGATTGTTAGATAAATGAGAAGCACCATCCAAAGTGGGATGAATGCTGTCTCGTCTCATAAGACCAGGTTTTCCCCAAAAAGAGCTCCAATTGTCAATGTAGCCCACGTCATTTTTAGGACACCACACAGACAGCCAGCGGTTCAAGGATGACGAGCGACTAAACATGTCATCACTGGTCAGATTGGGGAGGGGCCCAGAGAATACTACAGTGGCAGACATCGTTTTGGCAAACTCACACACCGATTCTATATCAAGTTTCGTGACTTCCGACTGCCGGAGACGGATGTCATTAATGCCGGCGTGAATAACAATTGTGGAGTATTTACAGTTACTTTTAGCCAGCATTTTCAAATTTGACTCGATGTTGCCTGCTCTGGCCCCAGGAATACATTGGACTAAGGCCGCTGGAGTCTCTAGGTTCACGTTTCTGACTACAGAGTCGCCAATGATCAGAGTTTTTTCCTCAGCGGTTGTGTCGCTGAGCGGGGAAAAACGATTAGAAACGTGAACAGGTTGGTGGTGAACAGGGGCTTTGCGACTAGGCTTCCTTCTCACCATCACCCACCCAGTCTCCTCGCTGCTGAGGAGAGCCGGGGAACCGCTGACAGTGGGACCTAAGCTAGCTAGCTCCGCTGCAGCTAATGGGCGTCCGTCAAGATTAACTGGCGCAGACGGTGTTTCAATGCAGCGGAGCCGGGATTCCAAATCAGACAACCTCGCCTCGAGCGCCTCAAAAAGACAACATTTATTACATTTACCGTTATCACTAAAAGAGGCAGAGGTGTAGCTAAACATCTGACAGAGAGAGCACACCAGAGGAGAAGAGGAAAGAGAGGTAGTAGCCATAGCTAGTGGCTAGCTAGTGGCTGGAGAGCTGGAGAGCAAACCACACAGGCAGACAGCAAAACAGGAAGTGACGATATGTTACCACAAGGAAGTGACGATCTCCAATCCACTAAAAACAACATATGACTGTAACTTTTATCCATGTATGAACTGTTTTGATATGTTATATTAACAAGCTGTTTGATGTGTCTTGTTTCCCGTTTCCAGTTCCGCCGGACCGGCGGCGCCACACGAGTCGGCTGCTGTTTGCAACTGCCCTTTTCTTATCTTCCTTCTTCTTTCTACACCTTTCACTCTTTATATATATCACGGACACACAGATTGCCCCAAGGGTCTCCCGAGTCGGCGGACGGAGCCACTGTTTGCAGCGGGGGAGGATACAGCAGTGGGAGCTAGCTGGCTAGCTAGCTAGCTCCAACCGCCACCCGGGCTAACGGAGAAGCTCGACATGCCGAGGAACTGTGGCGAAAATGACGCAGGTACCAGGCTGGAGTTTAGGCGGTGTGCAAGAAATATAAGACAGAATAATAAAGAGCGATGGCAAGAACCAAGCAGACCACCCGTAAATCTACTGGAGGAAAAAGCCCCCCAGGAAGGAGCTAGCCACCAAGGCTGCTCGGATAAAGCGCTCAGGCCACCGGCGGAGTGAAGAAGCCTCACCGTTACAGGCTCCGTACCGTGGCTCTGAGAGAGATCCGTCGCTACCAGAAATCTACGGAGCTGTTCATCCGTAGGCTGCCCTTCCAGCGCCTGGTGAGGGAGATCGCTCACGACTTCTAGACCGACCTGCGCTTCCAGAGCTCCGCCGTCATGGCTCTGCAGGAGGCCAACGAGGCCTGCCTGGTGGGTCTCTTCGTGGACACCAACCTGTGCGCCATCCACACCAAGAGGGTCACCATCATGCCCAAAGACATCCAGCTGGCCCGCCGCATCCGCGGAGGGAGAGAGAGCTTAAACTTTCTGCTGCACATCCACCAACCACAATGCTCCGCACTGTATGTCTATATATATATATATACACAGTATATATATATATATATATATATATATATATATATATATACAGTATATATATATATATATATATATATATATATACGTATATATATATATATATTTATTTATAGTAATATGTACATATGTTTACTAGCTGTTCTTGTTTTTTTCTTGCCTTCTGATTGTTGCTCTGAGTGTTGCTATCCCTGTGCTGTTGCAATCCTGGAATTTCCTATTGTGGGACTAATAAAGGCTTATCTTATCTTATATTTTGTGTTCCAAGATGACATTTTATGTCACACTGACCGGCTAAAGGGTTTCATGCTCTCACTCCCTCCTCCCTTTTCTCCTCTCCTGGGAGTAAACTGCTTGATGGCCTTGAAGCCCTGTGCCTATAGCTTATGATGTCTCCAAGTTATGCAGCTGTGTCTTATCATATATTGTGGAGGCTTCACTGGAGGCCAATAAAAAAGGTGTCCACTTTTTTACTTTTTAATTTTCTATCTGCATACAGTGCTACCCCACTACCACTTTTACATTTCCTATTTTGTGTGTACATCTCATATCCATATAGTTCAAAATTTACATCTTTTTCTTCATTAATCTATCTTTCACTTATTGCAATAATCCTAAATGGGGTGTTAAATTGATTTAAAACTCCTTAATGCCATCCAAGTTTGCATAGAGACTCCTACTATTAATATGCATTATTGTCAATGTCTGATCCGAATTCATAATTCCATTTAATTGTTGTTCATCATAATAAGCACACTTATTAATATGATTAAAATAGTTACTGTCTGGGTCAATATCCCCTAAAATGTCTTGTGGTTGCTGTTCAGTATTGACAAAGGTTTCAGCTTCAATTTGCCCTAATACACTTTCGTTATTAAATGAGGAAGGATGATGGGTTAAAATACTAATCATAAGTTATGGCAACAATGTACACCAAAAGAAAAAAGAGAAGAAACACAAAGGAAAAAAGAACACAAAAATCTCCACTCATAATCTTACTGCACTATTATTCGTACATCAGAACTAAGGTTTAAATTTATCTAATTCCTCCATTTCTCTAATCATTATTACTTTAGCTTCTTCTGGAGTTCCAAGCAGTTTTATCCATACCTTACAGTTCTTTGTCCATGTCGACTGCATTTTCCCCTGTTTTCTGAGAGCCCTTTTAAATTTCAAAAATTTTATGAAGTGTACGTTTATGCTATCACGTCTTTTTGCATCTTTTTGCATCTGATTAGAATTTTAGCATTACGAAGGTAATGAATCATGGACTTCTGCCAATGTCCGAGTTCCTGGAGGCACTGTGCACTTGATACAGTGGGACTTGTGCCAGTACCCACTCAATTTTTTTTGGAAAAGCAATTTTAATAAATGTAACAATTGTGGAGAATGTGGGAATGACGAGGCTGAGTTTATCTCACGAGTCAGGTTTATTCACATTCTCGAACATCATCCAAAAACAGAAAAAGAGAGAAACCCCCAGACATTCGTTCTTTTATACCCCGGAACATCAAAGCACACAGTCACATTGTATTTAATCCCAAGTCACAATGCGTCTTCTTCCAGGTCTCATCACCTCCACCTAAAGTCACTGGCGGCCAGGAAATCCCCCCAGGCCATCTCTCCGCATACCAAAGACCACATTTCACATCCTCCTGTTATCTCCTAGGAGGCTCAGTCCTTTTGTTCATCTGAGACGTGAAGCATACAGTAAGCATACAGTGATATACATATGAAGCATATGAAACTCACGTGTCCCACATGACCCCCCCCCCCCAAACGTCTAAGATGGAACAACGTAATAACAGTCTGCATGTCATGATAAAATCACACACATCAGTCCACATGCTGCTTGGGCCTCAGTCTTCTCCCGTATCTGCTGTAAGCGGGCTTTACCACCTACGCGGTGCCCTCCTGCTGGGGAGCTGCTGTCTGAGGATGAGAACTGTTAGTCAATCCCTGTGGTTGCTTTGGGGAATGCTCCCTAGGGGGTCTGCCGCACCGAGGAGCCCTGGCCAACTGCACACCTTCGTCAGCCACCACAAAAGCGGGTTTGAGCCTGTTTATGCCAATCATTTCTTTTCTGCCCCCCAAATCTAGCAAAAAATGCTTATCCCCTGTTTCCAGCACTCTAAATGGTCCATCATAAGGTGGTCGCAATGATGGGTGATGGGCATCGTGTCTGACAAAAACAAACTCCGCATTTTTTAAAGCCTTAGGCACAAAAACTTGAGGAAAACTGTGGTAAACGGGGCCAGGCAGCGTGCTCGATTCCGTGCTACTCTGCAACCGCTGAGCTGGGGAGCACTCTGGCGCAGGATTATCTGGGAGAAATTCCCCGGGCAGCTGAAGTGGCTGTGCAAAAACTAGCTCAGCCGGGGAGGCTTCTAAATCTTCTTTAGGTGCAGAACGCAACCCCAATAAAACCCATGGAAGCCTGTCCACCCAATTTGCATCCGTAAGTGACGCTATGAGGGCCGCCTTCAATGACCTGTGAAAATGTTCGCATAACCCGTTAGCCTGTGGGTTGTATGCGGCCGTGTGGTGAATCGTTGCCCCCAGGCTGCGGGCCAAAGTTCGGAAACAAATTGAGGGCCTCTGTCGGATGTAATGTCCGACGGGACTCCAAAACGCGCTACCCATGCTGTTAAAAGCGTGCGCACCACCTCCTCAGCTGTGGTTGACGACAGTGGGACCACTTCCGGCCAGCGCGTGGTGCGGTCAACCATTGTCAGAAGATGTGTGCACCCCTGTGAGGGCGGGAGGGGGCCTACGAGGTCCACGTGAACATGATCAAACCTCTTAGCCGGGATGTGAAACGGCTCCAAGGGAGCTCTCATATGTCTGTGTACCTTGGCTCGTTGACAAGCCATGCAGGCTGCTGCCCACTCCCTAACTTGTACGCGCAGGCTCGGCCATACAAATTTCTCTCCCACCATTTTGACCGACGTGCGCACTCCCGGGTGTGCCAGAGAATGGATCAAGTCAAAAATGCGGCGGCGCTACGCGGCCGGTACCACAGGACGTGGTCGCCCAGTGGAGACATCGCAGATTAGGGGGGACATGCCGTCTTGCAGCACCCTGTTCTCCAGCCTTAACCCTGTTGGTCCAGACTGGAGCGCGCGCACATCCGCGTCGCTAACCTGATCCGCGGCCATGGCTGCATAATCTATCCCTACGCGGACTGGGGCCGCGCGCACTTCCACGTCGCTAACCCAATCCGTGGCCATGGCTGCAAAATCTACCCCTACGCGGGCTGGAGCCACCACGGCGCGCGAGAGGCAGTCTGTCACTACATTAAGTTTACCCGCCACATGCTGGATATCGGTAGTAAACTCTGAGATCGCGGCCAGCTGTCTCTGCTGCCGGCCCGACCACGGTTCTGAAACCTTGGCCATCGCGAAAGTCAGCGGCTTGTGATCAACGAACGCGGTGAAACGGCGTCCTTCCAGCCAGAACTGGAAGTGGCGAATGGCCAAGTGGAGAGCTAACAACTCCCTGTCGAATGCGCTGTATTTTCGTTCACTATCGCGCAAGGTCCTGCTGAAAAAGGCGAGCGGTTGCCAAGCCCCGGCTACATACTGCTCTACGACCACCCCTATGGCCACATCTGACGCGTCAGTAGTGAGCGCTATGCGGGTCGTTGGGTCTGGATGTGCTAACAACGCAGCGTTTGCCAGGGCTGTTTTGACTTCCGAGAATGCGCGCTCTCGCTCCGGAGACCATTCGATTTTATTTGTGGGTTTTTGTTTTTTTTAGCGCTGCATACAACGGTTGCATGAGCTGCACTGCGCGGGGGAGGAAACGGTTATAAAAATTCACCATTCCCAAAAACTCCTGTAACGCTTTGACCGTTTGTGGCTGGGGAAAATTTGTTACTGCACGCACTTTGTCAGGCAGAGGAACCGCTCCTTCTGGAGAGACGCGATGCCCCAAAAAATCAATCTGCATCGCCCCGAACTGACACTTCGCTGGGTTGATTATTAACCCGTGCTCTCCCAACCTCCGGAAAACTGCCGTAAGGTGATTTTCGTGTTCGTCTTCAGACGCGCTGGCTACCAAGATGTCGTCCAGGTAGACGAACACGAAGGGGAGATCGCGCAACACCGCGTCCATCATGCGTTGGAACATCTGCGCAGTGCCTTTAAGCCCAAATGGCATACACAAAAACTCGAATAGGCCAAACGGAGTTATTACCGCTGTTTTGGGTATGTCCTCAGCGCGCACTGGGACTTGGTGGTACCCGCAGACCAAGTCTCCATCCATCCATCCATCCATCTTCTACCGCTTTTCCGGAGGTCCGGGTCGCGGAGGCAGCAGTTCAAGCAGAGAAGCCCAGACTTCCCTCTCCCCAGCCACCTGCTCCAGCTCTTCAGAGGGGATACCAAGGCGTTCCCAGACTAGCTGGGAGACATAGTCTCTCCACCGAGTCCTGGGTCTGCCCCGGGGTCTCCTCCCAGTGGGACGTGCCTGAAACACCTCAAGTGGGAGGCGTCCAGGAGGCATCCTAATCAGATGCCCATACCACCTCAACTGACTCCTTTCAATGTGGAGGAGCAGCGGTTCTACTCTGAGCCTCTCCCGGATGACTGAGCTCCTCACCCTATCTCTGAGGGTGAGTCCAGCAATCCTACGGAGAAAGCTCATTTCAGCCGCTTGTATCCGCGATCTCGTTCTTTCGGTCATTACCCAAAGCTCGTGACCATAGGTGAGAGTAGGAACGTAGATTGACTGGTAAATCGAGAGCTTTGCCTTAGAACTAAGCTCCCTCTTCACCACAACAGACCGGTACAACGTCCGCATCACTGCAGATGCTGCTCCAATCCGTCTGTCGATCTCTCGCTCCATTTTCCCCTCACTCGTGAACAAGACCCCAAGATACTTAAACTCCTCCACTTGGGGCAGGAGCCTGTCCCCAACCCGGAGAGGACAATCCACCTTTTTCCGGCTGAGGACCATGGACTCGGACTTGGAGGTGCTGATTCTCATCCCAGCCGCTTCACACTCAGCGGCAAACCGTCCCAGCAAGAGCTGTAGGTCATTGCTGGATGAAGCCAACAGGACAACATCATCTGCAAACAACAGAGATGAGATCCTGTGGTCACCAAGCATGACACCCTCCATTCCCTGGCTGCGCCTAGAAATCCTGTCCATAAAAATTATGAACAGGACCGGTGACAAAGGGCAGCCCTGGCGGAGTCCAACTCTCACTGGGAATGACTCCGACCGAGTGTTGGCAATACGAACTAAACTCTCACAATGGTCGTACAGAGACCGAATAGCTCGTAACAACAAGCCCGATACCCCATACTCCCGAAGCACCCCCCACAAAAATCCACGAGGGACGCGGTCAAATGCCTTCTCCAAGTCAAAAAACACATGTAAACTGGTTGGGCAAACTCCCACGAACCCTCAAGAATTCTCGAGAGGGTAAAGAGCTGGTCCGATGTGCCACGGCCAGGACGAAAACCACATTGCTCCTCCTGAATCCGAGGTTCGACCAACGGCCGGACTCTCCTCTCCAGTACCTTGGCATAGACCTTCCCAGGGAGGCTGAGGAGTGTGATCCCTCTAAAGTTGGAGCACACCCTCCGGTCCCCTTTTTTGAAGAGAGGAACCACCACCCCGGTTTGCCATGCCAAAGGCACTGCCCCCGACCTCCACGCAATGTTGCAGAGGCGTGTCAACCATGACAACCCAACAACATCCAGGGCCTTGAGGTACTCGGGGCGAATCTCGTCCACCCCTGGGGCCCGGCCAGCAAGGAGATTTTTAACCACCTTGGCGACCTCAGCCCCTGTGATAGGCGAGTCATCCCCCTTGTCCCCAAACCCTGCTTCCTCTGTGGAAGGCGTATCAGTGGGATTGAGGAGATCCTCGAAGTATTCCTTCCACCGCCCGACGATATCCCCAGTTGAAGTCAACAGTGTCCCATCCGCACCATACACAGTGTGGACGGGGAGCTGCTTTCCCCTCCTGAGCCGCCGAACAGTTTGCCAGAATCTCTTTGAAGCCGACCGAAAGTCTTGTTCCATGGCCTCACCGAACTCCTCCCATACCCGGGTTTTTGCTTCAGCAACCACCCGAGCTGCACTCCGCTTGGCCTGCCGGTACACCTCAGCTGCTTCGGGAGTCCCACAAGCCAACCAAGCTTGATAGGACTCCTTCTTCAGCTTAATGGCCCCCCTCACCACTGGTGTCCACCACTTGGTTCGGGGGTTGCCACCACGAGATGCACCGACCACCTTGCGGCCGCAGCTCTGGGCCGCCGCTTCAACAACAGAGGTGGAGAACATGGCCCATTCAGACTCCATGTCTCCAGACTCCCTCGGAATGTGGTTGAAGTTCTTCCGGAGGTGGGAGTTGAAGACCTCCCGGACAGGGGCCTCAGCCAGACGCTCCCAGCACACCCTCACTATACGTTTGGGTCTACCAGGTCTGAATGGCTTCCTCCCCTGCCATCGGATCCAACTCACCACCAGGTGGTGATCAGTTGACAGCTCTGCACCTCTCTTTACTTGGGTGTCCAAGACATACGGTCGCAGGTCTGATGATACGATAACAAAATCGATCATCGACCTGCGGCCTAGGGTGTCCTGGTGCCAGGTGCACATATGGACACCCTTATGCTTGAACATGGTGTTCATTATGGACAGACTGTGGTTAGCACAGAAGTCCAATAACTGAACACCACTTGGGTTTAGATCGGGCAGGCCGTTCCTCCCAATCACCCCCCTCCAGGTTTCACTGTCGTTGCCCACGTGCGCATTGAAGTCCCCCAGTAGGACAATGGAGTCTCCAGGAGGAGCACCCTCCAGCACCCCAGTCACAGACTCCAAAAGGGGTGGGTACTCTGAAACATCATTTGGTGCATAGGCACAAATGATGGTCAGGACCCGTTTCCCAACCCGAAGGCGCAGGGAAGCAACCCTTTCGTCCACC
This sequence comes from Pholidichthys leucotaenia, assembly GCA_020510985.1. Classification (NCBI taxonomy): domain Eukaryota; kingdom Metazoa; phylum Chordata; class Actinopteri; order Cichliformes; family Pholidichthyidae; genus Pholidichthys; species Pholidichthys leucotaenia. Next base: position 411,497,873 of record CM035838.1, read on the forward strand.
GGGGAAAACTCCAATATAGAGGCAGCAAGGTGGGGCGATACAAGAATACCTACCCCTGCTCGTCGCCTCTCGCCCGGGGCAACTCCAGAAAAGGCCAAGCTCCAGCCCCTCTCCAGGAGACTGGTTCCGGAACCGGAGCTGTGTGTTGAGGTGAGGCCGACTATATCTAGCCGGTATCGCTCAATCTCGTACACCAGCTCAGGCTCCTTCCCCACCAGAGAGGTGACATTCCACGTACCAAAAGCCAGTTTAGAAAGCTTGGGATCAGTCCGCCAAGGTCTCCGCCTTTGACTGCCACCTAATCCATATAGCACCGGACTTCCATGATCCCTCCTGCAGGTGGTGAACCTACTGGAGGGCGGACCCATGTAACTCCTTCGGGCTGAGCCCGGCCGGGTCCCATGGGTGGAAACCCGGCCACCAGACGCTAGCCTTCGAGCCCCTCCCCCAGGCCTGGCTCCAGGGTGGGGCCCCGGTAACCCCATACCGGGCGGGGTACACTGAATCCTTGATATACAATTCATGAGAGTCTGTTGGATCGTTCTTAGTCTGGCCCTTCACCCAGGACCAGTTTGTCTTGGGAGACCCTATCAGAGGCAAATTGCCCCGGACAACATAGCTCCTGGGATCACTGGGGCACGCAAACCCCCCCACCACGATAAGGTGACGATCCATGAGGGGGCAGACCAAGTCTATCTTAGAAAAAACGCGCGCCCCCGCCAAATGAACGGAAAAATCTTGGATATGCGGGATTGGGTAGTGGTCGTGCGCTGTAGCGTTGTTCAACCTGCGGAAATCTCCGCAAGGTCGCCACGAGCTGTCAGCTTTAGGGACCATGTGAAGCAGGGAAGCCCATGGGCTTTTCGAACGCCTGATGATGCCCAGCTTTTCCAGGTTGGCGAACTCCTCGCACGCTATGGTCAGTTTAGCTGCATCCAAGTGCCGAGCTTTTGCAAAAACGGGCGGTCCCGTGGTAGTAATAAAATGTTCCACTCCGTGTTTAGCGACAGCTGCTGAAAATGTGGGAACCGTGAGTGCTGGGAACTGAGTGAGTAGTGTGTGGAACTTACCACTTGCCGTTGCGACGTTGGCTTGTGCTGTTGGCGGGGTCACTCGGGCTGCACAGGGAATAGAATAAAAAGAAAGTGCATTAACCAGGCGCCTATTAGCAAGATCAACCAACAAACCATGTGAGCAGAGAAAATCAGCTCCTAACATATTGAAGCTCACTGCAGCTATAACAAAACTCCACTCAAATGTACGGCCGTGTAGGGACAGAAGCAGAGTCCACTCACCAAAGGTCTTAATCCTCGAGCCGTTCGCTGCTGACGCTCCGTGACTTCCGGGACCCGCCAGCCGGTCAGCATAGGTAGGCGTGATGAAACTCACTTGGGAGCCTGTGTCCACGAGGAATTGCCTCCCCGAATGCGCATCCGTCAAGTAGAGCAGCTTGTTCTCTTCCCCGAGGGCCGCGGCTGCTACCGACCCCCGGCCTTGGCGTTTCCCGAGCGTTTGAACTGGCACGGTGGTATACATTTGCGTTCCCTCTCTGCAAAGCGGCGATGGTAGAAACAGAGGTCGTCTCCTCCGCGATCCTTGGCCCTCGCCTCCGCCGTTGGGTCTGCTACCGCCGCCTCTGGCCCCCTGCCATCTCCGGAAGTCGCGCCGAGCTCCGTCGCTGCCGCGGTGGCCGCGCGCTGTTTGCTGGCATTGAGAATCTGTTGTGCCTCCTGGGCCAGCGTGCGGAAGTCCCGCTGGGCCAACAACGGTGAACTGGCCAGGGTCACTCTCGTGGCCGACAGTAGGGTTCTCAGGAAAATGTGGGTGAAGAGGAAGTCATCGCCGTCTGAGCCCCTCAACCTCTGCATGTCCTCCATCAAGTCGACGGGCGTGCTATCTCCCAAGTCGTTCAGAGCCAGGAGCCTCTCCACTCTCTCCTGGACTGAGGGGGTGAAACGCTGGATGAGCGCAGCCTTCAACCCGCCATATTTGTCGTCGGCCGGTGGGCGCTCCAAAAGGCTCTGCACATGATACGTCTTAGGGTCACCAGTGTGGAGAATGTGGGAATGACGAGGCTGAGTTTATCTCACGAGTCAGGTTTATTCACATTCTCCAACATCATCCAAAAACAGAAAAAGAGAGAAACCCCCAGACATTCGTTCTTTTATACCCCGGAACATCAAAGCACACAGTCACATTGTATTTAATCCCAAGTCACAATGCGTCTTCTTCCAGGTCTTATCACCTCCACCTAAAGTCACTGGCGGCCAGGAAATCCCCCCAGGCCATCTCTCCGCATACCAAAGACCACATTTCACATCCTCCTGTTATCTCCTAGGAGGCTCAGTCCTTTTGTTCATCTGAGACGTGAAGCATACAGTAAGCATACAGTGATATACATATGAAGCATATGAAACTCACATATGTGTCTCACACAATCTGTATTGTCTTTGTAGTAGATTCTAAATCAAGTCCCACAGTAAACATAAATTCAGCACAAGTTGGACTTTCCTTAGACATTTGGAAACTTTTCTCATAACTTTGCATGGTTTTCTTCCTTATCAGTTTACCTTGTCCCTTATAGTCATGATATTTCCTTTGCAATAATCTATAGATATTTCCTTTAATATCTGGAAATTTATTGCTGTAACTTTTAACTTCTATTTAATGTTGTGATTTCATTGCCAAGCGGTTTCATTTATATGTTTCTCTTCATTATTCATTATCTATTGATAATTTTTATTTATTTTCTGTTTTTCTGAGGATTGCTAATTATTTTTGGTAATTAATTTCTTTGATACCCCCTTTTTGATGAATGGAGATGCACATACAGCAAAGTTACAGTGTATTTGCTTGATGGGTAGTATCTTTTTTCTGGAAGGAAGCGTGTTACCACTTTTATGTGTTACTCGCACTTAATTTAGATGAAAATTTGTGGTTAGTACAGCTTCTTCAAAATGAGATTTCAATAATCATGGCTTCTTTTGTGATGCCTCTTGAACTAATTTACAAATTCTATTTAGAAAAAAGAATATAGCTGTCTGTGCAGATTTGATATGCTTTAGCATTGATAACTACAAACAGTTTATCCAGTTGAACACAGACAGGTTGAATCCTTGTGAAAGGTTGTGTCACACTCCTTCAGTCAATGGAAAGGTGGACATTTTTCCTAATTAGAATTTAGCTTAATTTTGTACAAGGAATGCCTCGTTTTATACATTCCTTTGTAAATTATGGGGTGGAATGTAGTCCCGAGGCCCAGCTTGGCCACGGCTGAGCATCAGGAAAACACATTCCTTATTACTGTCACATTTCTGAAATGTGATGTTGTCACACCATTATGTGATGAGTAACATCAGATGTATCCTGTAGTGTAAAATCATATAACCATTACATTTGTAAAGTCAGAGTCATTTAAATCATTATACTTTATGTCATTTACAATGTCATGCAAAGTAATACTTAGCTTCAAAAAATGGTTATCAATTTAGGAGTCCTTTCCCCTGTGGTCAGTCAGTGTCGCCCCTTCCAGTCAATGACTATCAATTATTGTTTTTTATTATTTTATTACATATTGCATATGTCCCCAAAGATTGATTAAATTGAAAGGTAATGATGATGTTATGATTCCTTGTTAATTTGGCAAATCTAATTCCTGGTGAAAGCTAAAATAAAATAAAAAAAAATTGTGAATGCTTTTCCCATTCCTTTTGAAAAAACAAAGAATAAAGAATAGCAGAAAAACCGTTAAATCACACCTAAAGCTTCCACAATTTGAATGTGAGTTCGCTACTCACAACAAGTATTCGCTAAATATTCTGTGAATCAGTTAAGGTTTTACCAATTGACATGGGTAATCACTTAGTTTAGGATTATATTCAAACAAAACAGTATCATATATTAAAAGCCTTAGACCAGTGCAGCATTTAGAATTAGTAAATGCATGTGTAAACCTAATCTCTGTTTTCAGGAATTTATGGCATAGGACCACAATCTGTGGCCTGTGGTTTTTTTTTTTTTTCCCTTTGAAGGCTGATTCTGTCTATTGTTATCTAGGTTAGGCTGAGACAACTCACTAATCAGTCTCAGTTTACCACTGAAATTAAATTCCCTTTCTCCATCAGAATTCTTGTGCTATTTCTGTCTTTTCTGTTCATAAATTTACCATCTCCCAATAATAAAAACTTCATCATCATCTTGCTATGTTCTTTAGGAGGGAAAAAATCACAGCATGGACTGTCTCAGATCCTGCTCTCGCATTCTCACCCTTTTTTTTTTTACATGGTCGGGCCTAGGGTCGAAATGTAAATAAAATTGCATATGTCATTTATTAAAAGGTGAGTATAGTATTACTGTATTTAAACAAAGGAACAATATAACATACAATTACCAAGACCTCTGTTTGATAATCCGTAGTCTCTGGCAAATCATATGCACAAACACATTAATTATCAATCTCTTTTGAACCTCAATACTTTAAATCATGTAATATAGGGTATACATAAAGCCTTCAGTGATTAGGCATTATTAAGTGACAGCATGATATTGTAATATTCAATTAATTTCATCATTGTCATGCTGGTAACATTAATTAAGATGTAAGCATTTGTACTTAACTTAGTGTTCTATGTACCTATGGTCACATCGAGGGAGGTACGGACAGCTGCGAGGGACCGGCTCACAGAGGCCAGTTGTTTTGGCGACAGCGGGGAAATCGTTAGTCCTGTGTCCTTTTTCCCTGTAAAGTGCACTGTTATGCTTCAGTCAAAGAAAAAAGTCAATGATACGTCAAAAAATTGCTTTAAAAATATGTAAATAATTTATCACATACGTGTGGTCTATATTAACCATATATTCCATAACTACATATGTTGAAGCATGTGGAAATGTTTGGTAATTACATATGTAAAGAACTTCACACCTCTGAAAGGACAAAGGACTCTCACCCGCCGAGCGAAGAACAAAGACGTTCCCGGACGCGGCGGAGGAGACCGGAGAAGTCACCCTCACCCCCCAAGGCGAGGAGAGGAAATACCGAGACAATGGGGGGATTAAGATAATGAGGGATGTCAGCCTTTGTTATGCATGTCTTTTGTTGTGTGCATATATAAAATCAGTGTGGGAGAGATTCTGTCTCTTTTCCCTTCTGCCACTCTCTGCACCAGATGAGACTTGTTAGAAGAGCTGAATATTAAAGCTTTGCTTATAAACCAAATCGCCTCTTCATTTCCAAGCTCCTCTACACTGGTGACCTTGATGCGAGTATGGACCTGAGGCGTTCCCCCGCAATCGACTCATCCGCGGCGACCCAGGCAGACGCCAGCCACCACGCAGACGAGGGAGCAGATGGACGACTGTTCCCCCCGGCAGAAGAGATTGAGAGGGCTCAACCGAGCACCAGCACCGCCGTGAGAGCCGAGGCAAGGCACTCTCACCCGGCGGGCACAACAGTGATGGTGTGCACGAATGCCGTCGCTGTCCAGCTGCCAGACTTCTGGCAAGAAGACCCCGCCTCTTGGTTTCAGCAGGCTGAAGCCCAATTTACACTGGCGGGCATCACTGCTGATGACACCAAATTTTATCATATCGTCTCCAAACTCGACGCCGCCACTTCGAAGTGTGTGCGGAGCATGATCCGGCGACCACCGGCCCGGGACAAATACAAGACGCTCAAAGCAACCATCGTGGCGAACTACGTCCCATCAGCGGAAGAGAGAGCCGAGAGGATCCTGGCGGTCTACGGCCACAGAGGGTGCAAACCGAAGGCCCTCATGGAGGATTTGCTACAGCTCAAAGAATAGGACAATGACAACTTCCTCTTCCAGTTTATTTTCCTCAGCACGCTGCCGCCACACATGAGAGGGACACTCGCCAGCATGAAGTGCAACAACCACCAAGACTTCCGCGTGCTGGCCAATGAAGCTCATCGGCTCGTCAACGCCTGCAAGGAGCTGACACCCACAGCAGCATCCGCAGACCTCAACGCTGACTCCCCGAGCCACGAGAAGCCACAATCCACGGAGCAGACCCAGCCCACGGTGACAGCGACACGGCCAAGACGTAACAGACGGAGCGATGTTTGTTATTACCACCACCGTTTCGCCGAGAAGGCTCACAAATGTGTTCCCCCCTGCAAATTTAAACGCCAAAGCCGAGAGCCGTTAACGGCAGCGGCTCTCGGCGAGAAAAACAAGCTGTTGTACGTGACGGATGGACACTCAGGCAAGCAGTTCCTCATCGACACAGGAGCCCAGCTGAGTTTCGTCATGCCCTCCCACGCAGATCGAGCCACGGGCACCTGGGGCAACGGGGCCGTGGCAGCCAACGGCTCTAACATCGACACGTTCGGCGAAAAGAGCCTGCACCTCCTCATCCACGGCCGCAGCTACAGATGGACATTTGTTGCAGTGGCGGTGAGTTTTAACTTATTAGGCGCAGATTTTTTGTGTGCACATGGGTTATTAGTGGATCTAGCAAATAGGCGCCTGGTTAATGCACTGTCCTTTGCTTCTATTCCATGCTCAGCCCGAGTTTCTCCGCCACCTGTGCAGGCCAACGTCACCACAGCAGGAGGTAAGTTTGAGCAACTCCTCACCCAATTTCCAGCACTCACAATCCCCAAATTCTCAGCCACTGTGGCTAAACACGGGGTTGAACACTTCATTCTCACAACGGGACCTCCCGTTTTTGCCAAAGCTCGCCGCTTAGACGCGGCCAAGCTCAACATAGCACGGGACAAGTTTACAACTCTGAAAAAATTGGGCATTGTTAGATGCTCGAAGAGCCCCTGGGCCTCACCACTTCACATGGTTCCGAAATCCGACGGTTCTTGGAGACCGTGCGGAGATTACCGCAGATTAAACAACGCTACAGCGCATGACCGTTACCCAATCCCTCACATTCAAGATTTTTCACTACATCTAGCGGGTGCGCGCATTTTTTCAAAAATAGACTTAGTCCGCGGTTATCACCAAGTCCCAGTCCGAGCAGAAGACGTTCCTAAAACCGCGGTAATAACCCCTTTCGGCCTTTTTGAATTCCTGCGAATGCCTTTCGGCCTCAAAGGCGCTACTCAAACTTTTCAACGAATGATGGACGCGGTCCTACGCGACCTCCCTTTTGTTTTCGTCTACATCGACGACATGCTGGTAGCCAGCTCGTCTGAGGAAGAACACGAGCAGCACCTCACTACGGTTTTTCAGAGGCTAGAAGAGCACGGGCTAATAATCAATCCAGCCAAATGCAAATTCGGCGTGTCACAAATTGATTTTTTAGGACACAAAGTCTCTCCGAAGGGGGCAGTTCCACTTCCAGACAAAGTTCATGCGATAGAAAGTTTTCCACGGCCACAAACGGTCAAATCGCTACAGGAATTTTTAGGGATGGTTAATTTTTACAACTGCTTCCTCCCCCACACAGCTCAGCTCATGCAGCCCCTATATGACGCGCTCAAAAAAAAGAAAGCTTCCAACGCGGTCGAATGGACCCCGGAGCGCGAACGCGCTTTCGCGGAAGTAAAAAGCGCCCTAGCTAACGCCACATTGTTAGTTCACCCAGATCCCTTGGCCCGCTTTGCACTAACCACAGATGCTTCAGACCTAGCTATAGGGGCAGTTGTAGAACAACTTGTCAGCGGGGTCTGGCAACCTTTAGCATTCTTTAGCAAATCGCTAAACCAAACTGAACGCAAATACAGCACTTTTGACAGAGAGCTGCTGGCGCTTCATTTATCCATCCACCACTTCCAGTTCTGGTTAGAAGGGCGGAGTTTCACGGCTTTTGTAGACCATAAACCGCTCACCTTTGCTATGGCTAAAATTTCAGAACCATGGTCAGGCAGGCAACAAAGACAGCTAGCTGCGATTTCAGAGTTCACCACAGACATTCGACACGTGGCAGGCAAACTTAACGTAGTAGCGGACTGTCTCTCTCGCACTGTGACACTACCAGAGAGCTGGGAGACAGATTATACTGCCTCAGCAGCAGAACTCTTCACTAACGCAGACACATACGCAGCACCTATCCATGCAGGGATAGATTATGCAGCCATGGCGGAGGAACAAAACAGTGACGCGGACGTGCGCGCACTCCTGTCTGGACCAACAGGGTTAAGGCTGGAGAAAAAGGGTTTACGCGACGGCGTGCCCCCCCTAATATGCGATGTTTCAACCGGCCTACCTCGCCCGTTAGTACCAGCTACATGGCGCCGCCGTATTTTCGACACAATTCACTCCCTCGCGCACCCAGGTGTGCGCGCCTCGGTTAAAATGGTCGCCGAAAAGTTTGTGTGGCCAGGCCTGCGCAAAAATGTAAAAGAATGGGCAAAAACTTGCATTTCTTGTCAACGCGCCAAAACACACAGACACACAAAAGCCCCTCTGGAGCCTTTTCCAATCCTTGCTAGAAGGTTCGACCACGTTCATGTCGACCTCTTGGGGCCACTACCTTCCTCCCAAGGTTTCACACACCTGTTAACAATGATAGACCGCACCACACGCTGGCCAGAGGCAGTCCCTCTAGCGGCAACCACAGCGGAGGAAGTCGCTCGCGTTTTTTTGACAAACTGGGTGGCACGTTTCGGCGTCCCATCGGACATCACGTCCGATAGGGGGCCTCAATTTGTCTCAGAGCTCTGGTCAGCCATGTCCAACAGCTTAGGGGCAACAATTCCTCTCACCACCGCTTATCACCCTCAGGCTAATGGGTTATGCGAGTGTTTTCACAGGTCTTTAAAGGCTGCCCTCAGAGCCTCACTAACGGACACAAATTGGGTAAATAAACTTCCCTGGGTTTTATTGGGGTTGCGTGCAGCACCTAAAGAGGATCTAGACGCCTCTCCCACAGAATTAGTCTTTGCACAACCTCTCAGGCTCCCAGGTGAATTTTTACCAGAGAACCCAGAGCCAGGGCGCCTTCCAGTCCCAAGGTTTTTAGGCAGCAACGGACCGAACTCTCTCCCCGGTCCAGCTGATCACTCCTTCCCACGGGTTTTTGTCCCTCAAACTTTAAAAAATGCTGAGTTCGTTTTTGTTAAGCATGAAGCTTTAAAACCAACTTTGCGCCCAGCATTCGATGGGCCATTCAGAGTGCTGGAATATGGTGATAAACACTTTGTGCTTGATTTTGGGGATAGAAAAGAAACAGTCAGCACTGACAGACTTAAACCTGCCTTCTTGTTGAAAGACGGGCCTGCACAGTTGGCGAGAGCACCTCGGCGAGGTAGACCCCCCAAGAGAAAAGACTCAGCCCCCAGGCAGGGAACAAATAACCTCTCTACTTCCCACACTGCAGATTCCTCACAAGAAGGTCCCAGCAGGACGCCTAAACCAACCTACAGCAGTTTTGGGAGAAGATTAAAAGCCAGACAGCACAGGGACTGATACCAACCACTCCACAATTATTCACTAATTGTGCTGCAACAGTTTAGGACTGACTTATGATTTTACTATGCTGTTATGTTTACAACTGAACTCTCTTAGGAGCATTGCTGCTGGAAAGTTTCTTCCGTGGCAACAGATGTAACACCTAGTATGTCATAATAACTAGCTTAGACTGTGAACCTTTCTGTTGTCCTTTCTTAGTTGTTTGGGGGGCCTGTGGTCTATATTAACCATATATTCCATAACTACATATGTTGAAGCATGTGGAAATGTTTGGTAATTACATATGTAAAGAACTTCACACCTCTGAAAGGACAAAGGACTCTCACCCGCCGAGCAAAGAACAAAGACGTTCCCGGATGCGGCGGAGGAGACCAGAGGAGTCACCCTCACCCCCCAAGGCGAGGAGAGGAAATACCAAGACAATGGGGGGATTAAGATAATGAGGGATGTCAGCCTTTGTTATGCATGTCTTTTGTTGTGTGCATATATAAAATCAGTGAGTGGGAGAGATTCTGTCTCTTTTCCCTTCTGCCACTCTCTGCACCAGATGAGACTTGTTAGAAGAGCTGAATATTAAAGCTTTGCTTATAAACCAATCGCCTCTTCATTTCCAAGCTCCTCTACATACGCAACATTAGTTAAAAACCCGCAAAGTTAGATTGAAAAAGTAAAACCCCAAAACTTTGCAAAAATACCCATATTTAGATACTTCTCTTTCACTCCCCTGTCACACAGGTCAGCACCCACACAGCCTGTTTTTTCATTCTCTTTTTTTCTCAAGCAACCACACACACACACACACAAACACAGAATTGCTCCTCTCTCCGTTATCTCCACTAGGTCAAAGCAGCATGAAGGTCCTTCCATTTTTTCTACACTGCCGTGACACACACAACACTAGTCCACTCCTTTTGCTCAAAGCTACTATTTTCAAATACCTATAATTTTAAACATTTCTCAAAAGGATAACAATTAATTAACCAACTCTTTTACACTCCACAAATATCAAAAAGGAAAAAAAAATCACAAACAATTTCACAGCCTGCTCCCCCCGCCTCCGCGGAGAATTCAGAGCAGATTACACAAAGACATAACAACCCTGACTGCAAGACTCCACATAAGCGGCTTTGTCTAATTTATTTGGTAGGGGGGCCTCCATATTGCCAAACAAGCCATCTCTTTGTAACTATTTTACCCATGTTTTAAGCTGTTTTCGCTCTTCATTTAGTTTCTCTCGACACACAGTAGCTTTTAACACTTCCTCCATTTGATTTATAGCATAACCCAGACTACCCAAAGGATATTCAGGGCTGCGTTTATCATTATCCATTTTATCACTGTCTTTATCGTTATCCAGTTTTGTTGCCATTTTAATCCAACCATCTTTAAATGTTATAGTCTAATATCAATATCTTATAACATAGAATGAAATTATTATTATGATCTTATTTATTTCCACTTCCTCACAACAATATTGTCTCACACATCACCATGTTTTTTACTATAATTAGTTTAGTTATATTATTAAATATCACCTATGAACCAATCGTCCCGATCGGGTTACTTAAAACTTATGTGTTTATTAAACACACTGTAGGTCCCTAACTAATGCGGTAAGACCAACTATATTTCAGAGACCCGCCCGCTGCAATTTCTCAAGGAGTTACAACTTTTTGGTCTGAGCTAAATACGCTAGGGGTGCCAACTCTACTTTTTGAAATCAAGTAATGATCTCAAGGGGTTAAAACCTTTTGGCAAAGCTATGCATAACGGGGTAACACTATTTTTTTGGTGGCCCTATTTCAGCCACCCTGGGGTTTAAACCTATTACCCAAGCTCTCTCCAACTCTACTTTCTGGAATAGTATTAACGTGTATAACTAATTCCACGGGGTTAAAACCGTTTGGAGATTTCCTCATCAAACTCAGTAATTATATTTCTTAAAACAACATATCATAAATTCAAGACCATATCTCAGTTTCATTCCACAAATAAAATCACATGTGCATGAATATTTAATCTCTACAGAAAGGTCTGTCCCCGAAGGGACAGGCAGAAATTTGTTGAAAAAGGTTTTCTGCTCACCTCTTATAATGTTGCGGCTGCCAGACTGTAGAGAAAAAATCCTCACGCCGTTTACAAAACTAAAACTAAAATTTAGCCTCGTAACCGGGCGGAAACACCAAATTGTTGGATCTAAAATACCTTAACCTCCAGTTCTTTTATACGAAGGCCAAATAACCAGACTGAGAGATAAAGTATACTTTCACTTATTTTACTGAAATTGAGATATGGATTCAGGCAGTGCTGGAACACAACTCTTTAGACAATTGCCCAAGAGAGTGCTGCTAAAAAAGTGGGCCCTATAGTTTTTATAAAGCTTAACCACTGCCTCATGCAAGAGGGAGGGTTTTTTCCTCAGTGTATCAGAACATTTCCGCTTATGTAACAGTTCGGCTGTGTACAGAACTGATTCTGACTGGTTTCAGTGAATGAATTATAGGGTGTAACCTAAACTCTGCAATGTAGCATGTGAAGCAAGCAGATAAAGAAGTGTGAGAAAGACAGGCCAATCATGTCATTTTACCGACACAAATGACATAAAGCATAACAATTTAAATGACTCTGACTTTAAAAATGTAGTGCTTATATGATTTCACACTGCAGGATACATCTGATGCCACTCACCACATAATGGTGTGACAATATCACATTTCAGAACTGTGACAGTAATAAGGAATGTGTTTTCCCGATGCTCAGCCGTGGCTGAGTTGGGCCTCGGGACTACAGTACACCCCATAATTTACCAAGGAATGTATAAAATGAGGCATTCCTTGTACAAAATTAAGCCAAATTTTAATTAGGCAAAATGTCCTCCTTTCCATTGACTGAAGGAGTGTGACACAACCTTTCACAAGGATTCACTTACACAAATTCAACCTGTCGGTGTTCAACTGGACAAACTGGTCTTAGCTATCAATGCTAAGTCATATCAAATCTGCACAGACAGCTATATTGTGTTTTCCTAAATGGAATTTGTAAATTTGTAAATTAGTTCAAGAGATTAGATTAAAATAGTTCAAGCGCAGTTCCTAAATTATTAGTAGCAAACATTTACCTAGGAAACCACTTAGCTTACCATCAACAATTTACAAGATTAGTGTAATATTCAAATAAGAAAATAGGGAGACTGTGAATGACAAACCCTATTATTGAAGCCATTTAACTTAGGTGATGAGGAAGGGTTTCTGGGTGATTATATGCAAAGAATGACAACTGACAGTGATGTCATCTATACTGCCCTTCCCAGGAGGGACCATTCAATTCAATTCAATTCAACTTTATTTATATAGCACCATTTCACAACAACAGTCATCTCATAGCACTATCAACTGTAGGGGGGACCCCCACAGTTGCAGAAAGACCCCAGCAATCAGGCGATCCCCTGTGAGCAAGCACTTGGCGACGGTGGAGAGGAAAAACTCCCTTTTAACAGGAAGAAACCTCCAGCAGAACCAGGCTCAGGGAGGGGCAGTCATCTGCTGCGACTGGCTGGGGGGTGAGGGGATAGAGAAGAAGAAAAGAACAGACATGTAGAGAGCAAACAGCACGATGGGGACTCAATCTATGGGAGAGAACAAACAAATGTTAATGACCAGCAAAAAAAAAATATTTCATAGAGAGTGAGGAAAGGAGTGAGGCCCAGTGCATTACTGGAGGTCCCCCGGCTGACTAAACCTATTAGCAGCATAACTAAGGGAGGGTTCAGAAACACATGATCCCTCCCTAATTGTAGGCTATATCAAAAAGGTAGGTTTTAGCCCTATTCTTAAAAACAGAGATCGAGTCTGACTCCCGAATCCAGATTGGCAGCTGATTCCACAGGAGAGGAGCTTGATAACTGAAGGCTCTGCCTCCCATTGTACTTTTGGAGATTCTAGGTATTACAAGTAATCCTGCATTTTGGGAGCATAGTGCTCTGTTAGGATGATACGGTAGTATCAGATCTTTTAAATAAAAAGGAGCCTGATTGTTTAGAGCTTTGTAAGTCAGAAGAAGGATTTTAAACTTAATTCTAAACTCTATGGGAAGCCAATGAAGGGAGGCCAGAACCGGAGAGATATGATCTCTCTTTCTAGTACCTGTTAAAACTCTTGCTGCAGCATTTTGGATCAGCTGAAGACTTTTTAAAGATGTTTTAGGACAGCCTGATAATAAAGAATTACAATAATCTAATCTCGAGCTAACAAAAGCGTGGATCAGCTTCTCAGCATCACTCTGAGACAAGATGCTCCTAATCTTGGCAATATTACGCAAATGATAGAAGGCAGTCTTAGAAACAAATTTAATATGTGAATTGAAGGACAAATCCTGATCAAAAATAACTCCAAGGTTCCTCACAGAGCTATTAAGAGAAAGAGTAACTGCATCCAAACTGAAAGTTTGATTTGGAAAGGAATTTCTAAGGTTTTTTGGACCAACAAGAATGACTTCAGTCTTATCTGAATTTAATAGCAGGAAATTACAAGTCATCCAAGCTTTAATTTCCTTAAGACAGGCTTCTAACTTGGCTAATTGATTAGTATCATCTGGCTTCATTGACAGGTATAATTGTGTGTCATCTGCATAACAATGAAAATGTATACAGTGCTTTCTAATAATGTTGCCTAACGGAAGCATATATAAACTAAAAAGAGTAGGGCCTAGCACAGATCCCTGTGGAACTCCATGACTAAGCTTTGAGCTGAAAGAAAACTCATCATTTACATGAACAAACTGGAACCTATCAGATAAATAAGATCTAAACCACTGCAACGAAGTTCCATTAAGTCCAACATAGTGTTCTAATCTATCAAGTAGAATATTATGATCAATAGTATCAAAAGCTGCACTAAGATCTAAAAGGACAAGTACAGAAACTAGTCCATTATCAGATGCAATGAGGAGGTCGTTAGTGACCTTCGCTAAGGCTGTTTCAGTACTATGATGGATTCTAAACCCAGATTGAAACTCTTCAAGTAAACCATTTCCCTGCAGGTGGTCAAATAATTGCGTAGCAACAACTCTTTCTAAGATTTTTGAAATGAAAGGGAGATTAGAGATTGGTCTATAGTTAGCTAAAGCTCCTGGATCTAGCGTTGGCTTTTTGAGTAAGGGTTTAATTACAGCCGTTTTAAAAGCCTGCGGTACATGGCCTAAAGTTAATGAAGAATTGATTATATGAAGAATAAAGCTACCAATAAGTGGGAAGACTTCTTTAAATAACCTGGTAGGAATAGGGTCTAAAAGACAAGTTGAAGGTTTGGATGAGGAAACTATTTTGTCTAACTCACAAAGGTCGATTGGAGTAAACTCATCAAGACAGACATCAATAGAAGGAGTTGTAATAGTTACAGTATTTAAGTTAACTGTGGGAAGAATCTGATTGATTTTATCTCTGATGGATGAAATTTTATTATTGAAAAAGTTCATAAAGTCCTGACTAGTAAGCTCTAAGGGGATGCTAGGATTGACAGAGTCCTGACTCTTTGTCAACCTGGCTACAGTACTGAAAAGAAACCTGGGATTATTCTTGTTCTCTTCTATTAATGCAGAGTAATAACTCGTTCTAGCTTTTCTAAGAGATTTTTTATAAATTAAAAGATGATTTCTCCAAGCTAAATAGATTTCATCTAAATTAGTAGAGCGCCATTTTCTTTCTAATTGACGAGTCTTCTGTTTTAAGCTACGAGTTTCTGTGTTGAACCAAGAAGCTGAAACACTATCCACCAAGTTATCAATTACAGAAGGAGCAAGCTGTCTATAGCTTATTTCCGTTGTGTTGACACATGGCATAGAGGAAACAATCTGCATAAATTTGGAAACAGCATCATCTGAGAGGTGATAATATTGTGATAATATTTTTCTTTAGGAGCCAAATAGTCAGAAATAGTAAAATCAAAGGTTAACAGACAATGGTCTGACAGTACAGGGTTATGAGGAGACACTACAAGATTTTCTATTTCTATGCCATATGTCAGAACAAGGTCCAATGTATGGTGGAGGTAATGAGTAGAATTTCCTACTTTCTGAGAAAACCCAATCGAGTCTAATATTGAATTAAAAGCCACATTAAGGCAGTCACTATCTACATCCACATGTATATTAAAGTCCCCTACTATAATTATTCTATCAGATTTCAGCACTAAATCAGCTAAGAAATCAGCAAATTCGGATAAAAATTCTGAATAGGTTGATGGGGGACGATAAACTATGGCAAATAAAATTGGGTTTAACCTGAAATTGCTAAAGTGCCCAACACTGAGGACCAGGCCCTCAAAGGAATTATAACATGTTTTTTGCTTTACATTAACTAGTAATTTGGAATGGTAAATTGTTGCTACTCCTCCTCCACGACCAGAACTTCTGGGATTTTGACAGTTTAAATAACCAGAGGGAGTTGATTCATTTAAACCAACATAATCCTCTTGCCCTAACCAAGTCTCTGTAAGGGAAATTAAATCAATCTGATGATCAATTAACAGATCATGGACTAACAGAGACTTGGGAGTTAGAGACCTAATATTTAATAAACCACATTTAATTTTTAAATTATGAGGAGGAACAGAGGCCAAATCATTCAATTTAGAGGCTTTATGTTTAATTTGAGTTTTACCAATATTTTGCTTTATCACTTTGGGATGCTTATACATTATATTTTTATTTACTTTGGAGGGAGCAGACAATGATTCTCTGATGGGGAAGACAGGGGCTAAGCTGAGGAGTGGCGGATGAAGAGGAGCTGCAGAGAGGCGTGTAAGACTGCGACTCTGCTTCCTGGTCCCAACTCTGAGTAGTCATGGTTTTGGAAATTTGGATAAAAAAGATGCCAGATTGTTAGATAAATGAGAAGCACCATCCAAAGTGGGATGAATGCTGTCTCGTCTCATAAGACCAGGTTTTCCCCAAAAAGAGCTCCAATTGTCAATGTAGCCCACGTCATTTTTAGGACACCACACAGACAGCCAGCGGTTCAAGGATGACGAGCGACTAAACATGTCATCACTGGTCAGATTGGGGAGGGGTCCAGAGAATACTACAGTGGCACACATCGTTTTTGCAAACTCACACACCGATTCTATATTAAGTTTCGTGACTTCCGACTGCCAGAGACGGATGTCATTAATGCCGGCGTGAATAACAATTGTGGAGTATTTATAGTTACTTTTAGCCAGCATTTTCAAATTTGACTCGATGTCGCCTGCTCTGGCACCAGGAATACATTGGACTATGGCCGCTGGAGTCTCTAGGTTCACGTTTCTGACTACAGAGTCGCCAATGATCAGAGTTTTTTCCTCAGCGGGTGTGTCGCTAAGCGGGGAAAAACGATTAGAAACGTGAACAGGTTGGTGGTGAACCGGGGCTTTGTGACTAGGCTTCCTTCTCACCGTCACCCACCCAGTCTCCTCGCTGCTGAGGAGAGCCGGGGAACCGCTGACAGTGGGACCTAAGCTAGCTAGCTCCGCTGCAGCTAATGGGCGTCCATCGAGATTAACTGGCGCAGATGGTGTTTCAATGCAGCGGAGCCGGGATTCCAAATCAGACAACCTCGCCTCGAGCGCCTCAAAAAGACAACATTTATTACATTTACCGTTATCACTAAAAGAGGCAGAGGTGTAGCTAAACATCTGACAGAGAGAGCACACCAGAGGAGGAGAGGAAAGAGAGGTAGTAGCCATAGCTAGTGGCTGGAGAGCTGGAGAGCAAACCACACAGGCAGACAGCAAAACAGGAAGTGACGATACGTTACCACAAGGAAGTGACGATCCCGATGAAGTGAATTTTTTCCAGATACTCCATGTGACGAAGGAACCATAGGAGGTGTACCCATCTCTTGAGCAAACCAGGGGATCTGGTCATCAAAGGAAACTGGACCAAAACTCCCTGGCAAGGACAGCACAAAGGTTATCCTGCTGACCTAAACAGCCGTGGAAATTGAAAGACGTGATACTTGGGTGCAGCTAGCGTTTTACCCTATCTGAAACTCTCAGCAAGAGACTGCTTAATATATATATATATATATATACAGTATATATATATATATATATATATATATATATATTGTAGTGGAAGCAATTTGGAACAACTTCTGGATACACTCGGAAAGGAATTAGGAAAGCTTAAACTGTGGTTTGATTCAAACAAATTAACGCTCAATTTAAGTAAGACAAAATTTATAGTCTTTAACAACCATCACAACAACTCGGTATCTAAACTCAGTGTAAATGGTGTAGAGATTGAAAGGGTATCTGAAACTAAATTTCTTGGAGTAATAATTGATAATAAACTGTGTTGGAAGTCACATATTAATTATATTAAAGGTAAAATATCCAAATCAATTGCAATACTACACAGAGTGAAATATTTGCTGAATCAACCCACACTATATACCTTGTATCATTCATTAATACTCCCATACATGACATATTGTACTGAAGTATGGGGAAATACATATAAAACAAACATATATCCAGTCTTTATGCTTCAGAAGAGAGCTATTAGAATAATAAACAAAGCAGCTTACAGCTTACAGCTTACACTTACAACAAACCCACTTTTTCTTAAATTAAAAGCTCTCAAGTTGAAAGATCTGGTTGACTTTAAAACTGCAATAATAATGTTTAAAGTGAAGAATCTATCACTGCCCGCAAATATCCAAAAGTTGTTCCAAATAAGGGAGAAACAATATCATTTCAGAGGAACATGTATATTTCAAAAACCTTCAGTGAGAACTACCACCAAGCAACACTGTGTTTCAGTGCAAGGAGTCAGATTATGGAACGATTTTGGACCTGAATTAAAATCATGTACAATGCTTGGACAATTTAAACAAAAACTAAAGGAAGAAATATTCCAAACATATATACAAGATGACATGTAAAATCACATAAGGATTGTCATATCCTGCCTGCGTTGTGCTGTAGCTTAGTTTTTTGTCACATTTTGTCTTAGCTTCGTTCTGAATTGTAATCGCTCTTGTTTTGTTTTTTTCTTTTGAATTCTTGGATCGAACATGGGTGGGCAATATAAGCTGCGGCTTCAGCCATCACCCATTTCGGATGACTTATGTTGAACAGTATAATCAGAGGAGTTATTGTCTAATTTGACCTTGTTGGATTTTCTTTCCCCCTTTGTTATATTATTGAGTTTCTTTTAACCTGTACTTTTAATCTATCCGAAATAAAGATTCATTCATTCATTCATTCATTCATTCATATAATCAATATGGGCTTAAAGTGCAGACTCTCAGCTGTAATTTGAGAGTATTCACATCCAAATTGGAGCAAGGGTTTAGGAATTACAGCTCTTTAATACGTAGCCGCCTCTTTTTCAAGGGACCAAAAGTAATTGGACAATTGACTCAGAAGGCTGCAAAAAAAAATAACAAGGATGCATGGGCTCTTCCCTCGTTAACCTGCCATCAGTTAAGCAGTTAAAAGGTCTGGAGTTGATTCCAGGTGTGGTGTTTGCATTTGGAAGCTGTTGCTGTGAACACACAACATGCGGTCAAAGGAGCTCTCAATGGAGGTGAAACAGTTCATCCTGAGGCTGAAAAAAAGAAGAAATCCATCAGAGAGATAGCAGAAATGTTAGGAGTGGCCAAATCAACAGTTTGGTACATTCTGAGAAAAAAAGAGTGCACTGGTGAGCTTGGGGCTGCATGGTGGCGCAGTGGTTAGCACTGCGGCATCACAGTTTACCCTCGGCCGGGGGATCGCGGGGATCATGAGATCGTGGGTTTGATCCCTGCCCCTGGCCAACAGTGATCTGTGTGGAGTTTGCATGTTCTCCCCGTGTTGCGTGGGTTTACTCCAGGATTTCTCCGGTTTCCTCCCACATGCCAAAAACATGCAGGTTAGGGATACAGGGCGCTTGCACACGCAGCGACCGGCAGCTGGTGGCTTGTCACCAGACTGCAAAACAAATCTACCTACGGGTACAAAATAAGTACAAAAAAAAAAAAAAAAAAGGAACTCAAAAAGGCCTGGACGTCCACGGAAGACAACAGTGGTGGATGATCACAGAATCCTTTCCATAGTGAAGAACAACCCTTCACAACATCCACTCAAGTGAAGAACACTCTCCAGGAAGTAGGTGTATCAGTATCTAAGTCTACCATAAAGAGAAGACTTCATGAGAGTAAATACAAAGGATTCACCACAAGGTGCAAACCATGAATCAGTCTCAAAAATAGACAGGCCAGAATTGACTTTGCCAAAAAACACCTGAAGAAGCCAGCCCAGTTCTGGAACAGCATTCTTTGGACAGATGAGACTAAGATCAACCTGTACCAGAATGATGGGAAGAAGAAAGTTTGGAGAAGAATTGGAACAGCTCATGATCCAAAGCACACCACATCTTCTGTAAAACATGGTGGAGGCAGTGTGATGGCATGGGCATGCATGGCTTCCAATGGCACTGGGTCACTTGTGTTTATTGATGATGTGATAAAAGACAGAAGCAGCCGGATGAATTCTGAAGTGTACAGGGATATACTTTCTGCTCAGATTCAGCCAAATGCAGCAAAGCTGATTGGACGGCGCTTCACCAATGATCCAAAACATACTGCAAAAGCAACCCAGGAGTTTTTTAAAGCAACGAAGTGGAATATTCTGCAATGGCCAAGTCAAACACCAGATCTCAACCCAATCGAGCATGCATTTCACTTGCTCAAGACAAAACTTAAGACAGAAAGACCCACAAACAAGCAACAACTGAAGACAGCTGCAGTAAAGGCCTGGCAAAGCATCACAAAGGAGGAAACCCAGTGTTTGGTGATATCCATGGGCTCCAGACTTCAGGCAATCATTGCCTGCAAAGGATTCTCAACAAAATATTGAAAAGTAACATTTTACTTAGGGTTATGTTTATTTGTCCAATTACTTTTGAGCCCTTGAAATGAGGAGCGTTTGTATAAAAATAGTTACAATTCCTACATGTTTAATCATATATTTTTGTTCAACCCCTTGAATTAAACCTTAAAGTCTGCACTTCAATTCCGTTGTAGTTGTTTCGTTTCAAATCCAATGTGGTGGCATGCAGAGCCCAAATCATGAATATTGTGTCACTGTCCAAATATTTCTGGGCCTAACTGTATAATACACATATACTATATATATATATATATATATTGTGGGGGTCACACATATGTGACTTACTTTGTGACTGATGTAAGGCCTCACATTTTACATCAGAACAAAGGCAGAGCTTCCTTGGAGATGACAGGAAGCTGCAAGGATGTTGGCTTTGGTATGCAAGGCTTGAGACTGTGGGGGGTTATTAAAGGATCAGAGAGGAGATGCATTGTAGACAGTGGGGGTGATATCAAAGAGAGGAGATGCATTGTTACTGACAATGATGATGCAATGTGATCGGTGATACGTGTGACTTGTGAACTGTATTTAAGGACGAGAGTTCCCTGTAATGTCCTCTTTTTCTGCTTTGAGATGTTGGTGAATGTGAATAAATGCTGACTTGAGAGAAACTTGTCTCGTCATTCCCACATTCCCACAAAATATATATATATATATATATATATATATACTGTATATTCACACACAAATATGCATACATATATTCATAATAGAGAAGCAGGCTGTTTGTTTATCATGACAATGGAAAAAATACAAGGGAAGGAAAGGTGTGGTTAGTGTTGTTATCCTATCATCCTCATCATCCTCTAGTAATACTTAATATTGGTTATTAAGTTGTTCCAATGCTTATACACTGTAGAGAATTGTTATGTTTGCTCCTTAATAACATTAACAGTTAGGCAAAATATCTTTATTGCTAAAACAATGCAGCTACTAAAGGCTGTTTTTGGTTTTGTTTTTTTTTTGTTTTTTAAGAGAGGCTAAATAACATAGGCTACAAAAATAACATAGCAAACTTCATTATGTATCACACCTGACACAACACATCACTCCACTGATTAGAAACATGATGACACTCCTTACTCTGCGAATGCAAGGTTAATTTCTTCAAGGAACTCCTCTTTTTGAAGTAGGGATGTCCCCTTTTCAACAGTTTAACACTCTCTGAGTATGCAACGGCTTACAGTGTGTCTCTCCCCGTACTGCTACCCTGCTTGACCAATGAAGCGAGCAAGTGTTCTACCAAGGATCTACATTGTCAAAGGCCATTGAGTCATTGGGCTTATTCACATCTGGCTGGACACTGGGCAGATCTGTGTACCCCGTTTTGGCAACTGACCGTATCCTCATCATGTCGGCAGGGCAGGTGGGCAGGGTGAAGAGAAATGTTTTTCTACCACATGATGCCATTCATGAAGCATGAATGCAATTTCAGATGAAAAGTACAGGAGTGAGGTTTTGTTCATTGTTTCTTTGAGTAAGAGTAGAAATAAAATACCTTAGGGATTAAAGCACTTAATTGTAGACTACAATTATTTACAAAATTATGACAAAGAATAGAACTGTCCTTGATTGACTAATTGGGCTGTGCGGTGGCGCAGTGGTTAGCACTGCGGCAGCACAGCAACTCACCCTTGGCCATGGGATCTCTGGTTTGATCCCAGCCCCTGACCAACAGTGATCTATGTGGAGTTTGCATGTTCTCCCCGTGTCTGCGTGGGTTTACTCTGGGAGTTCTCCGGTTTTCTCCCACATGCCAAAAACATGCAAGTTAGGTTAATTGGAGACTCTAAAGTGGCCCTAGGTGTGAATGTGTGTGGGAACGGTAAAGGGATAGCACCGTACTGTGGCTGCCTCATCCATCCAGGTGGATGCCCTCAATTTCCCCTCTGGGGATCAATAAAGTATACAAAATAAATAAATAAATTTAAAAAAATTACCACCCATAGGGGTGTAGGCCCTATTATAGGAGATTATTGTATTACTTCTATCCATGAAAATGATGCAAATGGTCATATTAATACCTCAGATACTCATAGAAGTTAGTGTTTCTCTTAATGGAGAAGTCTCATCAACTTGGTAATGATTTTTATAACTTCAGATTTTTCCTGTGTGAGTCCTTAATATGATGATGAGGATGGTGAGAGGGGCAATACTGGCCTGAGGATGTTTTTGAAGGTCGCAATATAATTTAAGGCTTTTTTTAAGGCAGTACAAGATTCCCTTGGCCTCGTACGGTCCAGTACAGGAAATAATCGATGACCTACTGGACCATGGCATAATTAGGCCATGCAACAGCACGTACTCAGCCCCCTTCTGGCCTGTCCTAAAGCTCAATGGTAAGTGGTGACTCACCATTGACTACGGGAAATTGAACACTCAAGTTCCTCTCTCCAGGTGGCCTATGACTTAACTGGAGCAAGAACTTCCTAGAGTCAAAGACGCCAAATACTTCTCAAAGCTGGATGTTGCTTCTGGATTCTGGACTATTCCTGTCCAAGCTGAAGACCAACACAAACTGGCCTTCACATTCGCGAATCACCAATATACATTCACCCGATGCCTTTTCGGGTATGCTAACTCTCCTGCGGAGTTCAACATCTTCTTGGGCAAAGCATGTCCAGACGCCCGAGACAGAGGTAATCTCATCTATGTTGATGACATTCTCATTCGGAGTCCAACTCTGGACGCCCACCTGACTGAAATCAACCATGTCCTTAGCCAGCTCACACGAGCAGGAGCCAAAATTTCTCTTTCCAAGTGCCAATGGTGCAAAACCAAAGTCAACTATGTTGGTCTCTTGGTAGGATCCAAAGGGTTCCTACAACAAACAGCATAAATTCAAGGTGTCCTAAACATCAAGGCCCCTACCAACATCTCCCAACTCCGGAGCTTTCTAGGGGTATGCAACTACTCAAGCCAGTTCATTGAGGATTATAGAGACTTGACAAAACCCCTTACAGACCTCCTATGAAAGGACACCCCTTTCACTTGGTCTGAGGCTCAAGAACAGGCTATACTAGTGTTGAAGCAAAAGTTATGCACAGCACCCTGTCTGGCCTATCCCAACTGCGACCAGCCATTCTTCCTACAAGTGGGGTTCTCTGTCAACTGCTTAAGTGCTGGATTATACCAAATCTATGATCATGACAAATGAGTCGTGGCTTATGCCAGCAAAACCCTTTCTGGTCTGGAATTGAAGTACTCAGACTGCGAAAAAGCCCTTCTGGCCACTGTATGGGCAGTCAAACATTTCTCCAACTACGTGGGTGGCCAGAGAATCACAGTTGAGACTCCCCATCAACCAGTAGTTTTTCTTAACAGTTAATGCATCAGAGAAGGTGTTGTAACAAATGCCAGAATAGCCTCCTGGTTGATGGCTCTACAAAGCTTTGATATGGAGGTTGAGGCTGCTCTGCCAGTCTCATTTCTCTCCGCCGCTGCTGCAACCTCCGTCACCTCGATGAATCCTTCTGTTGTTGAGAGGTCTTCCAGGCTTCGCCTGGCAATGCCCACCTCAGTGTCAGCTGAGGCGGTCCTTCTACAATCCTCAGAGGGGCCCAAGCTCTCCATGGACATGGGGAGGGATGGCTGTTCATCGGCTGCAGCTGAATACATCAAACACCAGGATGACAGGCAAGTGGCATTAACTCCTTCTTTAATTCTTGATAATGTGCCTTGCCTGATTCCTGGTAGAGGGGATCAGGGTTTGCAGTCCCCTGAGCTCTTCCTACCTGTTGTAGGCAACAACTCCTCACTTGTCCTCTCCATGTCCCTTCCATCTGTTTCTGAGTGCCCGTCGGTTCCAGATCTGAGCCGCCAGATGTTGGATGAGCTTGTGGTCCTGGAAGCTCCTTTTCCAGTGCCAGCACGGAGCCGACCCCCGGCTGACGAGCCTCCTGCTTGGTTCTCTTCACCTGGGTGTCCTGAGACTGCAATGACCATCATGCCTGCTGTGGAGGCCGCCGCAGCAGAGTGGGAGCCCAAATTGGACCTCCTGAGGGCCGAGCCCGGAGAACCATTGTCACCTGGATTGTCGGAGTCCTGGATGGCGGTGGAGCTTGAGCTCAGGCAAGTGCTCTCTTTTGTTTTCGTCGTCTCTGTTCTACAGCAATCTTGCCTGGCTCTTGGTGAGAAGAGAAAGGTGCAGCAGCCCACTGCACCTGAGCTCGCTTCGCCAGGCTCCGCTGCTGCTAGCAACCCTGACCCCTCTTCTCTTTGTGCTGTTTCTGAGCTCTCTCCCAGGGTTGCCGGAGAGGATCCAACACCACCAGAAGCCTCCGAGGGTGCAGGTTCACCCCTCGGGTTCACCCTGGGTCCAGCTTCTCCTGCCGAGATTGTCCTGGGTGTCCCGTCCCAGCCTGGGACCTCCGTGGGTGTGGCTATGGCCAAGGCTGGGTCCACCGTGGGTGCAGCCCCTCCTATGCCTGAGGCCGGAGTCTGGGTTCCTCCTCAGCCTGATTCTCCATGGGTGCTGTGTCCCGGCTGGGGACCCTTATGTGTGCTGCACCCCAGTATGAGCCCGACATGGTTGCGGCACTCCAACATGGGCCTGCCATGGGTGCTACCCCGCTGCCAGGGGTCCACCGAGGGTGCAGTGTTGGCCCAGCTGGGGTCCACCATGGGTGCAGCGTTGTCCCAGCCCAGGTCCACCGTGGGTGCAGTGTTGGCTCAACCAGGGTCTAGTGAGGGTGCTGCAGTGCTCCAGCCCGGAGCCACCGAGGGTGCTGCAGTACTCCAGCCCAGGGCCACCGAGGGTGCTGCAGTGCTCCAGCCCAGTGCCACCAAGGGTGTTACTAAGCTCCAGCCTGGAGCCACTGTGGGTGCTGCAGTGCTCCAGTCTGGAGCCACTGCGGGTGCTGCAGTGCTCCAGCCCAGAGCCACTGCGGGTGCTACTTTTTTCCAGTCCAAGACCACTGAGGGCATCGTGGTCCCCCTTCCTCCGCTGCAAGACACCATCGTGGTCCCCTCTTCTTTCCAGCCAGACGCCATCATGGTCCCTCTCCCTCCTCAGCCTGATGACGTCGTGGTTCCTTCTCCTTGGCTCTCCTCTATCCCAGTGGGTCTCCCTGTGGGGGAGCCGCCTCCCGGGCCACCTCTCCTGTTTAGGTGGCTTAAGCACTCAGGCCGGCTGCCAGAGAGACTGAGCCGCTGGGTCGGGTGGCCCATGTTCTCTGGCAGGCCACGCGACTCATTCCACCTGGCCGTCTGGCTGGCCTGGGACTTTGGTCGGCCACCTGAACTGTTCCACCTAGCCATCCGCTGAGCCTGGGATTTCGGTTGGCCCCGTGAACTTTTGAGCTCCTTCGACAGGGGGCATAATTCTGTGTTCTCTGTTGGGGGGCCCAGGGGTTTGGTTGAGCACAGGTGTGAGTCTTGAGGGGGCTTGTTTTTCCTTCCTAGCTGTGTTTCCCCCACCTCCCTCCCAGGGTGTTTTTTTTGGCTGCATTCCTTCTTTTTTTGGGGGGGGGGTCTTTTGGATGTTACCTGGGGGTGTCTAGTATCCACCCCTTAAAAGGAGGCTCTGTCATGTATCTGAGCTCAGGCTGTCTCTGCGCTCAGATCCTCACTTTATTTTTAAGTTTTATTGTCTGTTGTCATTATGTTATGGTCAGCTTTTGTATATTTAGTATTTGGATTGTGACAGAGTCCTTCCCCTCTATCTCCAGTCTCTCCCCACTAGCTGCCCACTGCCTGCTTCCCTGCCTGCGCAGCTGTGGGCAGTCAGGTAATTAGGTCACCAGCTCTCCTGTGTCTCACACCTGTAGCTCATGAACTTGGGTGTATTTTTAAGCACTGGTGTGCCACCTTGTCAGTGCGGCTAAATTGTCATGTCTGACTGGTTAACTCCTGGTTCTATTCTCCTCATCATTGTTCTGATCAGTGCCTTGTCCCCTCCTGAATCAAGCTGGCTAAGGAGTGCCTAAATCTGTAGGTGTTTCTTGTTTGCTTTTTGTATGTACAGCACTATTTTGGACTCTTTATGTTCTTTTTGTTATTAAAATGCACAAAACTTCTTTCAGCACGTGGGTTTATCCTTCTGCTCCGAAGGAGCATTCATGACAGTATATCAGTGTAAATTTGCTGTCCCCTCAAAATAACTCAGCTCACAGCCATTAATGTCTAAACTGCAGGCAACAAAAGTGAGCACACCCTGAAATGAAAATGTCCAAATTGTGCCCAATTAGCCATTTTCCCTTCCCGGTGTCATGTGACTCAGTGTTACAAAGTGTCAGGTGTGAATGGGGAGCAGGTGTGTTAAATTTGGTGTTATTGCTCTCATACTCTCTCATACTGGTCACTGGAAGTTCAACATGGCACCTCATGGCAAAGAACTCTCTGAGGATCTGAAAAAAAAAGAATTGTTGCTCTACATAAAGATGGCCTAGACTATAAGAAGATTGCCAACACCCTGAAACTGAGCTACAGCACAGTGGCCAAGACCATACAGCGGTTTAACAGGACAGGTTTCACTCAGAACAGGCCTCGCCATTGTCGACCAAAGAAGCTGAGTGCACGTGCTCAGTGTCATATCCAGAGGTTGTCTTTTGAAAATAGACATATAAGTGCTGCCAGCATTGCTGCAGAGGTTGAAGGGGTGGAGGGTCAGCCTATCGGTGCTCAGATCATACGCCGCACACTGCATCAAATTGGTCTGCATGGCTGTCGTTCCAGAAGGAAGCCCCTTTTAAAGATGATGCACAAGAAAGCCTGCAAGCAGTTTGCTGAAGACAAGCAGACTAAGGACATGGATTACTGGAACCGTATCCTGGGGTCTGATGAGACCAAGATAAACTTATTTGGTTCAGATGGTATCAAGCGTGTGTGGAGGCAACCAGGTGAGGAGTACAAAGACAAGTATGTCTTGCCTACAGTCAAGCATGGTGGTGGGAGTGTCATGGTTTGGGGCTGTATGAGTGCTGTCAGCACTGCAAAGCTACAGTCCATTGAGGGAACCATGAATGCCAACATGTACTGTGACATACTGAAGCAGAGCATGATTCCTCCCTTTGGAAACTAGGCCACAGTGCATTATTCCAACATGATAACCACCCCAAACGCACCTCCAAGATGACCACTGCCTTGCTAAAGAAACTGAGGGTAAAGGTGATGGACTGGCCAAGCATATCTCCAGACCTAAACCCTATTAAGCATCTGTGGGGCATCCTCAAATGGAAGGTGGAGGAGCGCAAGGTCTCTAACATCCACCAGCTCCGTGATGTCGTCATGGAGGAGTGGAAGAGGATTCCAGTGGCAACCTGTGAAGCTCTAGTGAAGTCCATGCCCAAGAGAGTTAAGGCAGTGCTGGAAAATAATGGTGGTCACACAAAATATTGACACTTTGGGCACAATTTGGACATTTTCACTTAGGGGTGTACTCACTTTTGTTGCCAGCAGTTTAGACATTTATGGCTGAGTGTTAAGTTATTTTGAGGGGACAGCAAATTTACACTGTTATATAAGCTGCACACTGACTACTTTACATTGTATGAAAGTGTTATAGCTTCAGTGTTGTCCCATGAAAAGATAAAATATTTAGAAAAATGTGAGGGTGTACTCACTTTTGTGAGATTATATATATATATATATATATATATATATATATATATATGTATATATATATATACACTACCGTTCAAAAGTTTGGGGTCACCCAGACAATTATTTTGTGTTTTCCATGAAAAGTCACACTTATTTACCACCATGAGTTGTAAAATGAATAGAAAATATAGTCAAGACATTGACAAGGTTAGAAATAATGATTTGTATTTGAAATAATAATTTTTTCCTTCAAACTTTGCTTTCGTCAAAGAATCCTCCATTTGCAGCAATTACAGCATTGCAGACCTAACATGATTGCACAAGGGTTTTCTAATCATCCATTAGCCTTCTGACGCAATGATCAAACACATTGTACCATTAGAACACTGGAGTGATAGTTGCTGGAAATGGGCCTCTATACACCTATGTAGATATTGCACCAAAAACCAGACATTTGCAGCTAGAATAGTCATTTACCACATTAGCAATGTATAGAGTGTATTTCTGATTAGTTTGAAGTTATCTTCATTGAAAAAAAGTGCTTTTCTTTCAAAAATAAGGAAATTTCTAAGTGACCTCAAACTTTTGAACGGTAGTGTATATAGATATATTCATGTGAAAAAATTAGGACACCCCATTAAATATTCAGTTCTTTATTAAGAAATGTTCATATATCTATGTCTAACTTTGTTTTTGTTTTTATTTGCATTTTTTTAACATTTGTTTTAGGCATTGTAAGCAGGAATGAATGTGGGGGTATCCTGAAAAAGATGTGGGGTGTCCAAATTTATTCCTCACTATTTGTTTAGAATTACATTTTACAGAAAAATTGAAAACAAGTCTTTAATTCATTTTTAATTGTTTAGTTGTATTACATGAATCTCCCAGTATTTTTAACATTGATATTAAATATCCATATGTCCAAATATGTTAAAAAACACAGAGGCTTATACAGGGTGCTCTTTTTCACATGACTGTATATATATAACAGCAAAGGAGTAATTATTAAGATTTACTATCTTCTTATTTCTTAAACAGCCATACTGAAAACATCCTTTGATTTTGGACGTTTCTGTGTTTCAGAGCAGGTGAAATTATCAGCCTGCATCAGGCAAATAAAAAACCTCTGGAGATTTCTGAAACTACTAAATTGCGTTAAGCACTGTTCAAGGCAATAGTAAAACCTGGAACTTGACTGTTATCAACTATCCATTGCATAATTTTCCAGATCTTTTTACAAGATCTGGAAAATTATGCAATTCTGGGTGGACATAAAATGTCTAATAATACTAACTACTAACTAACCTGCACTTATATAGCGCTTTTCTAGTCACAAAGACCACTCAAAGCGCTTTCACTAGTACTAACCCTCTATTCTAAGGGCTTATAGGAAACAGATATCTAGGGACAATTTAGAACAACCAATTAACCTAACATGCATGTCTTTGGATTGTGGGAGGAAACCGGAGCCCCCGGAGTAAACCCACGCAGCACAGGGAGAACATGCAAACTCCATACAGAAAGGTTCCAACCCCTGCCAGCCTGGGGATTCGAACCAGGAACCTTCTAGCTGTAAGACAACAGTGCTAACCACTGCACCACCGTGCTGCCCCGAATACCTGAGCAGTTTCCCCTGGGAACGTTCCATAAGTAAAGCTAATTGTTCCTACTTATAAGAAGGTTTTCAGTGTGGATTAATCCAGTTCCATCTCTTACTGTGATCTTTAATGTTTTTCCTTTTCGGTTTAAAGTGTCTGTATAAAGTGAAATGACCACTGCTAATAATCAGAAAAGCTTTATTGTATTAGAAAAATAAATATATAAATAGCATGTGGAAGACGGATGGAAATAAATAAATAAATAAATAAATAAATAAATAAAGGTGTAAAAGCATGCAGTGGGTCAGTGAAGATGTGTTGCTCCTGGGTGCCTCCTGCTGGCAGCTTTGTTGTTATTGATGTTGATCACCAGCCGCTCCAGCCGGTTCAGGTGATGTTTGGTTTCCATCAGAAGCAGCTTCCAGGACGCAGTACTGCCCTCCTGTGGCCACAGTATTTCAATTATTATAGAATCAGTGTCCATACAGTTGTGCTTAGAAGTTTGCATACCTCCAAGTAGTGGTTAACATATGACTCTACTCATAAATGTACATACCTTGGATGTTTGTAAGCTTTAAGGACAATACAGAGTTACTCTGCCCCCCAAAGCCCAGACTAAGCTTTTGGAATCAGACTTTGTTTTATTAATTTATGTATACATATTTCACTGATTCTTGATGCTTGGGGAAAAAAAACAGGACAAAAAAATGAAAAAAAAAATTGATGCTCAGATAAATTAAGCTACTTGTATGCAAGGAATAGGCTACCTAACTGTGCTTTGATGCACCCTACCACCCCTTTTCTTTTTAAAAAAAATGTGCTTTTTTTTCACTCACATTATGCCAAATCTACAAAAACTATACTAAAGTCAAGTTTTTACATTCACCGACAGAACCTAGAAGAAAGTTACTTTCAACATGTATATATTTTTATATTGTGAAGGTTTTGATCAAAGATCAAGGAAGAGGAGAGGGGGAAGGCATGTTAGGAGGGAGAGAGAGAAAAGGAAAGGTAGAAGTGTGGAGGTGAGAGTAGGGACGTTAAATGTGGGGACTATGACTGGTAAAGGCAGAGAGTTGGCTGATGTGATGGACAGAAAAAAGGGAGATATACTGGGTGCTCAAGAAACCAGATGGAAGGGAAGCAAGGTTAGGAGCATTGGAAGGGGATCTAAACTGTTCTACCATGGTGTAGATAGGGAGAGAAATGGAGTAGGAGTAATCTTGAAGGAAGAGTATGTGAAGAGTGTTCAGGAAGTAAAGACGGAGTCAGACAGTATCATGAGTTTGAAGTTAGAAGTCAAAGGTGTGATGTTGAATGGCATGTAGAGGAATGGAGCTGGTCTCATATTTATTTTGTGCATAATCATTTCTGAATGTTTTTAACATTTTAGTTTGCTGCGCTGCATCAGGGTGAAGAAGTTCTGTCCCCCTCAATCACTCTGGGCTCATATTTACTTCTGTAAACACAACGCTTTGGCTGACGTTGCATCCTCTTCTGTGCATGCGGGTCACCTCATAGCTGTAGACTGTTCACACTGGAGTGTGATGGGGGTTGCATTTAAATTATAATGCAAACGCCCACACAGAAAAATCAGATCTCGGCAAAAAATCAGAATTGAGCATTAAGACCTGCAGTGTGACCATAGCCTAAGAGAGGTATGGCTGAGATGGTTTGGACATGTGCAGAGGAGCGATAGTGGAGTTACTGGACAGAGGATGCTGAAGATGGAGCTGCCAGGCAGGAGGAAAAGAGGAAGAGCACAGAGAAGATTCATGGATGTAGTGAAGGAAGACATGGAGAGGGTTGGTGTTACAGAGGAAGATGAAGGGATACAGTGAGATGGAGGCAGAGGATCCGCTGTGGAGACCCAGAAAGGGAGCAGCCGAAAGAAGAAGAAGAAGAAGATTGTGAAGGTCTTTGTCTGTGTTTTTTTAATTGGACTGTATATTAGAATATTAACTTTACCCTCAACAGCAACCACAATTATTTGTAAATTTGAAAATATAACAGCCCAAACCAACAGTGATCTGTGTGGAGTTTGCATGTTCTCCCCGTGTCTGCATGGGTTTACTCCGGGATTTCTCCGGTTTCCTCCCACACGCCAAAAACATGCAAGTTAGGTTAATTGGCACCAAACTGGGGATTCTAAATTGTCCTTAGGTATGACTGTGAGAGTGAATGGTTGTCTGTCTCTCTGTGTTGGCCCTGTGATGGACTGGCGATCTGTCCAGGGTGTACCCTGCCTCTCGTCCAAAGATGCTGGGATAGGCTCCAGCCCCCCCCCCCCCCCCCCCCGCGACCCGAAAAGGATTAAGTGGAAGAAGATGGATGGAAAACATAATATAATGGTAGGAGACAGATTACATTTTCACATATGATGAACAATCCCTCACAAAATAATCAGTATCATAATAATAAAATTATCAAAAGAAGTTGATGTATATCTGACAGAGTTGACAAGAAGTTGAAATTGTGATCAATTTACCTTATATATGACAAACGATTTATAGATTATAGCCTCCAGCACATCTGCTATGGTAACACAGTGATATTGGATGTTTATTCTTCTTTTGTGTAATTGTGTCTTGCTTGTTAGTCGTCATATGTGTAGGATTACAAAAGTCATTTTGAACTGTGTATTTGTTTTTCTTAAATGGTGACTTAAAATGTGACGTTGACTTTAGACCAGAGGTTACATGAACTGAAAATTGTTTGTCATTGACAGATTTTTTTGAACAGTGACTGAAAAATCTAAAGGCTGTCATTTTGACAGATTACACTGAGCATGATCTATTGTACCTTTTACTTCTACCTTCCACATGTCCACTTTATTGGACATACTGAATAAGGATTATCTAGTCTAGTATTGTCTCTCCAGCTCTGTTAATCATTTAAATAAATAAATGCATATTTGCATGCTGTATCTTGTAGGCCCATGATTACATGGAAACAAAAACAAAAACTCTTTATCTTCTTTTAGAGCATGAAGTGCTCTAAACTTTCCTGGTAGACAGCTGTGCTGACTTTGGACCTGATAAAACACAGTGGACTAACACCATGAGACGACATGGCTCCCCAAATCAGGTGCCAAGTCCTGTCATTTGGAAATCAAAGTCCCAGAGTGTGGACGGAGAGTGGAGAGGTCAGAATTCAAGTTGCTTGAGGTCCAGTGTGAAATTTCTACAGTCAGTGATGATTTGGGGAACCATCTACTATATGGTCCATCTAATATGGACCATATTTAACCCAAAAATAAACTTTGAAAATTTGGCTGTGTTAAGTCCATCTACCACAGACCAAATTTAATCGGAAAAAGTTGTTGAAAATTGGGCTAAAAATAGTCCAATAATTGCACTGTTTGGTCCTCAGGATTTGGCACACTATCCTCAAAATAGTTTTTGGCGTTTTGAGAGATAGAGTCTCGAAAGTCAAATATACTTTTACAACCACTGGGACTCTTTGTTTAAAGTGCTTTATAAAAATGCATATTTTTTAACAGGTTTTTTAAAAGTTTGACATTTGGCAAAATGCTTGTTACAGTATATAATATCTGGAACAATCAGAAACCAGTGCTAGTGCTATTGCATAACATAATATATAAACACACAGTGCGATTGCACTGTGTGTTTATATATTCACATATTCATTCCATCTAGCTACAATACTCCGCACTGTGTGTTTATATACTTATATATTTATTCCATCCAGCTACAATGCTCCGCACTGTGTTTACACATTTATATATCTATCCCATCTAGCTACAATGCTCCACACTGTGTGTGTGTGTGTGTGTATAAATATATATATATATGTGTGTGTATATATATATATATATACACTATATATATATATTTATATGTACATATGTATACTCGCTGCTCCTGTTTTTTCTCTTGCCTTCTGATTGTTGCTCTGAGTGTTGCTATCCCTGTGCTGTTGCAATCCTGGAATTTCCCCATTGTGGGACTAATAAAGGCTTATCTTATCTTATCTTATCTTATCTTATTGTGCTGCACACTTAAAAAACACTATTAGAATACAAGTATGTTCTCCAAATTTGATGTCCATGCCTTAAGCTCCAGCTGTCCCCAGACACCCCTGGTCTTGAAAGCTAAGTAGTGTCTACCTTGGTTAGTACTTGGATGTGAGGCTGCTTGGGCATGCCAGGTGCTGGGATGGACTGGTCATCTGTCCAGGATGTATTCTGCCTCTTGCCCAGAGATGCTGGTGTAGGTGCTCCACCACACACAACTCAGAAAGGATCAGGATGTTGGTGACTGTATATGTTTTTTTTTTTTTTTAAAGACAGCTTTTCATCTTCCACTTTTCAACCAAATCCGTACACTTTTTAGACGGTTGGCAAAGCCTTCTTTTCAAGATTTTTTTCAACCAATTTGTGCCAGGAGGGCGGGCTGATCACCTCTGTGCCACACCATATTAATGCAGTAATTTATGCAAAAGGAGTCCCAACCAAGTACAGAGCATGTACATGGATGTACTTTTCAATAGGCCACCATTTCTATTAAAAAAATCAATGCTTTTTAACTGAACTTACATAATATTCTAATTTCCTGAGAAACTACATTTTGGGTTTTCATTTGCTGTAAGCCATAATCATCAAACTGAAAGAAATACATGCTTGACATTTATCACTGTGTGTAATAGATCTATATGATATATAGATATTTAACTTTTTGAATCGAATTATGAAATAAATCAACTTTTCGATGATATTCTAATTTATTGAGATGCACCTGTATGTTCTCCAAGTTTTGATGGATTGCTCAATACTTCCCCTGGTGGGAGTTTCTTGTGACATCCGCACTTCGCTGCGACCACTTGCGTACTTACACGTGTGTAGCAATCAATAATGTAATACCTGCCAATAATGTAATAATTTTGGCCATTTTAAATGTAATAAAGCCAATAACATAATAAATTGCCAATAATGTAATTAGGTTTTTGAGCCAATAATGTAATAACATTTTCTCAATAATGTAATAACCAGCCAATAATGTAATTACATTATTAGCAGCTTGTTACATTATTGGCTTAATTACATTTAAAATGGCCAAAATTATTGGGAGATATTATATTATTGGTTGCTACATGTGTGCCACTTGTGCTGCATGCACTCAGTCAGCACTCACCCTCTGTGTTGGCTTTGCTTATGAACGCGTCCACTGCGCTCGCTCGTGTACCAATGCATTTTTGCCACCATGACTTGGACTTAAGGTCGCTTTCAAGCTACAACCAGCAAGCCGCAGGAGTTGGGAGTCTGAGCTCCCACAAATAACAGTGCATTTCTCCGGTATATCAAGTTTAATGTCTTCACATTGCTGAGCTCACATGAATACAACGTGAGCCTGGAAGCTGGGGATGCCAGCCACTACTGGTTAGCTGAGTCTTTTATTATCACCCTGTGTAAAGCTCAGCACAGATCAGTGGTTGATTGGTCTACACCGATCTACAGATTGCTGCTTCCTGTTCTCCGTTTCAATGGACAGGGTTGCAATATGTGTATGTGTGTATGTTGCATATAGTATGCACTTAACAGCTTTATTGGTGGGGCCATGTCTTGCTGTGTAGCCTTTTGTGTCCAGATTTTTAAGAGGGGCCTGTCATGGAAAAGAGGAGCAGAGCATCAGTGGGTGAAAATTGATGTGGGGATAACCAGGAAAAAGCCTCCTCCACAAATCACATCCGCATGTTGGCTGCCCTCAGCACCAAACAAGTGCAACACTGTCACGGAGCTCTGAATGAATGAATGAATGAATGAATCTTTATTTTGGATAGATTAGATGTAAAGATTAAAAGAAAGGAACAGAATAACATAACAAAGGGAAAAAAATTCTAACAAGGTCAAATTAAACAATAACTCCTCGGATTATACAGTTCAACATAAGTTATCTGAAATGGGTGATGGCTGAAGCCGCAGCGTATATTGCCCACTCATATTCCATCTAAGAATTCAAAAGGAAAATTAAATAAGAGTGATTACAAATCAGAACAAAGCTAAGACAAGACGTGACAAAAAACTAAGCAAGAGCACAACACGGACTGAATATGATAATCCTTATGTGATTTTACATGTTCTTTTGTATACTTATACGTTTGGAGTATTTCTTCCTTTAGTTTTTGTTTAAATTGTCCAAATGTTGTACATGATTTGCACAATATTTTCAGGTCCAAAAGCATTCCACAGTCTGAGTCCCTGCACTGAGACACAGTGTTGCTTGGTGGTAGTTCTCACTGAAGGTTTTTGAAATATACATGTTCCTCTGAAATGATATTGTTTCTCCCTTATTTGGAACAACTTTTGGATATTTGCGGCAGTGATAGATTCTTCACTTTAAACATTATTACTGCAGTCTTAAAATTAACCAGATCTTTCAACTTGAGAGCTTTTAATTTAAGAAAAAGTGGGTTTGTTGGTTCCCTGTAAGCAACTTTGTTTATTATTCTAATAGCTCTCTTCTGAAGCATAAAGACTGAATATATGTTTGTTTTATATGTATTTCCCCATACTTCAGTACAATATGTCATGTATGGGAGTATTAATGAATGATACAAAGTATATAGTGTGGGTTGATTCAGCAAATATTTCACTCTGTGTAGAATTGCAATTGATTTGGATATTTTACCTTTAATATAATTAATATGTGACTTCCAACACAGTTTATTAACAATTATTACTCCAAGAAATTTAATTCCGGATACCCTTTCAATCTCTACATCATTTACACTGAGTTTAGATAAAAGTTGTTGTGATGGTTGTAAAAAATTATAAATTTTGTCTTACTTAAATTGAGCATTAATTTGTTTGAATCAAACCACAGTTTAAGCTTTCCTAATTCCTTTCTGAGTGTATCCAAATGTTCCAAATTGCTTCCACTGCATAGTAAATTAGTGTCATCAGCAAACAATATTAAATCCATTTTTTTCCGAAACTTTACATATATCATTTATATGCAGATTGAATATCAATGGCCCCGAAACTGAACCCTGTGGGACTCCACAAGTAACCTTCAGTAACTGCGAATTTTTGCTACCAACATATACATGCTGATATCTGTTCTTTAAGTAACTACATAACCAGGACGGTGCTACCCCCTAATACCATAATTTTGTAGTTTCTTTAACAATAATTTATGATCCACTGTATCATATGCTTTTTTTAAGATACAGGAATACCCCAACTGAATACTCTTTATTCTCATCAGCAGCTGATATTTTTTTCTTGCTGCTCACACAATAAATTACTCTTCATTATAAAGTTGTCAATTCTCTCACAAAATATTTTTTCCAGTATCTTTGAAAATTGCTGCAATAGTGAAATAGGTCAATAGTTTGAAAATGCCCCTCTGTCACCTGTTTTGTATATCAGAATTACTTTGGCTATTTTCATTGCACTGGGAAATATACCTGTTTGGAGAGACAGGTTACAGATATACATCAGCGGCTTCACTAAGCATTCAATGATAGTTTTGACTAAAAGCATGTCAATACCATCACAATCCGTAGATGTTTTACTTTTAAATGATTTAACAGTTTCAATGACCTCTCTCTCGTCTGTATTCTTTATGAAAATGGAATCTTTTATAGCAGTGTTTTTGCTTATTGTATCACCTGTAGATGCTGTAATGGGTATTTCTGGAGCCAAATTAGGACCAATGTTGACAAAAAATTTATTAAATTCATGTGCAGGTGAGACTGCATTCACACTCTGAGTCGTTTTTTTTTTTTTTTTTTTTTCTTTAAAGATTGGTTGGGTAGCTTGTGTTTCTGTTTTTATTTCCAAGAATATTGTTAAGTGTTGTCAATGTAGTTTTAGTGTAATCTCTGTTTTTCTCCAGTTCTTTACTGTAATAGTTTCTTTTACTACATCTCATTATATATATTAACTTATTTTTGTATGTTTTATACCGCTGCTCTGCTTCTTTTGTCCTTTTCTTTAGAAAAGCTTTATATAGTGAATTTTTCTTTTTACACACTTTTTGTAATCCTTTGGTTAACCATGGCTTGTCGACATATTTCTGTTTAACCTTTTTCTTTACTAATGGATAATTTTTTTTTTTTCATAAAGAGCGGTTACAATGTTCATGAATGTGTTGTAGGCTTCATTTACATCTGATACATAGACTTTTGTCCAGTCTTGCTTCAGCAGGTCTTCTTTAAAAGAACTGATTACAATTTGTGATTTGTATCTGAAAGATTTTTTTGTGATCTGTATCTGAAAGAAGTTTTTTTCTGTATTGGCCCCCGTGTGGCCATGGATAAGTGCAAAGACTGGCAGATGGTCACTTATGTCATTTATCAATGATCCACTTTCTATTTTCTTATCAATAATATTAACAAAAAGTTTGTCAATAAGTGTAGCAGTGTGAACTGTGATTCTACTGGGATGTGTTATTGTGGGATATAGACTCATACAATACACAGAATTCATGAACTCTGTAATTACATTTTGTTGATATGGATTTAGTAAATCAATATTGAAGTCTCCACAGATTACAACCATTTTCTTATTAGTTATATTATTGTACAGCTCGACTAACTTATCTCTGAATGTCTCAATGCAAGTTCCTGGCATTCTATATATACAACTTATAATTAGATTTTTTGTTTTATCTTGGTCAATCTCAACAGTAACACATTTCAGAATCCCTGGTAGTGCAATGGACAGTCCATTTACAAGTTTACACCTATACAGTTCATCAGTATACAGTGCAACACCACCACCCTTTTTTGAGCTCTTTTAATATAAAACATTTGATATCCCTTTATTGCCATCAAAGAAGCCTGCTCTTCACTGAGCCAAGTTTCAGAGACTGTGATAGCTGTAAATTTTCTATCTAGTTGTTTTAAATAGTCCTGAATCTGTGGAAAGTTTTTGTTAAAACTTCTGCTGTTAAAGTGTATTATTGATAGTTTACCATCTACTTGCACTTGACTTTTGAATTGCTTTTTAGTGTAATATCCACAGTGACTATGACTATTATTGAAGAAGTGGTTATCAGGATCAATATCATTCTCCATCTCTTGTAGTTTATGTTCAGCATAATGACATGTTTTCAGAGTCAGAATTTCCTCACTCTGTGTGAAATGACTTCCTCCAACTGGAGATGATTGATGTCTACTAAAGTCAGTCATAAGTTTTTTGTTTTGTTTTGGGGGTTTTTTTTAAGTACATTTTCATGTTATGTCACAAAAGGACTGTTCTTGCCGTGTGTGTGGATATGGAGCTCTGCAGTCCATCCGCCCATCCGTCCATCCGCCCCTTGTAAGTCTCATTTTCAAACTAATTTATTCTCCTGGTAATAGCGGAATATTAATGCTGATTTGCATGTAATTGCAACACATTTCACACCGAGTGTAAACAAATTACAAGCAGGACTGATCATGGCCATTTGCTGACAGCTGCACAATACCAGAAAGTGCGGAAGAATAAATAGAAAACTGAATTCCAAAACTTCAGTGTAGGAGCACTTTGGACTGAAGCCAAATGAGCGAGGCAAGCTCAGTAATGTCAATGAGGCGGAGTGTGGCCTATATTTGAAAACAGTTGTAACAAAAATAGAAAAATTCATCAAAAACACAACCATCCCACTCAATTTTTCCAAGTGGGAACAAAACTGTGCTCAGACATGCAGAACCCCACATTTCCCCAAAGTCTGATATAAAAGAGCCTTTGACCAACAATACAGATATAAACATTATAGTGATAAATGAAAAATTTACTATTAAAAATTTGTCTTCCAGAATTAGTGACTGTTACAGGCCTAATTGCTAGACTAAATTATCATTATATATGCCGTGATAGGCTACAATGTGTCATTTTGTAACATTTTGGGTTGATGGGGTGCTGCAGGATTTTTTCAACGTAAGAAGGGTGCCATGGCTATAATAATAATAGTATGAATAATTATAGTAGGGGACTTTAATATACATGTGGATGTAGATAGTGACTGCCTTAATGTGGCATTCAATTCAATATTAGATTTGATTGGGTTTTCTCAGAAAGTAGGAAATTCTACTCATTACCTCCACCATACATTGGACCTTGTTTTGACATATGGCATAGAAATAGAAAATCTTGTAGTGTCTCCTCATAACCCTGTACTGTCAGACCATTGTCTGTTAACCTTTGATTTTACTATTTCTGACTATTTGGCTCCTAAAGAAAAATATTATTACAGTAGATGTATCTCAGATGATGCTGTTTCCAAATTTATGCAGATTGTTTCCTCTATGCCATGTGTCAACACAACGGAAATAAGCTATAGACAGCTTGCTCCTTCTGTAATTGATAACATGGTGGATAGTGTTTCAGCTTCTCTGCATCAGACTCTAGACTTGGTGGCCCCCTTAAAAAAGAAAAAGTCTAATCAGAGATTTCTAACTCCTTGGTTCAACACAGAAACTCGTACCTTAAAACAGAAGACTCGTCAACTAGAAAGAAAATGGCGCTCTACTAATTTAGATGAAATCTATTTAGCTTGGAGAAATCATCTTTTAATTTATAAAAAATCTCTTAGAAAAGCTAGAACAAGTTATTACTCTGCATTAATAGAAGAGAACAAGAATAATCCCAGGTTTCTTTTCAGTACTGTAGCCAGGTTGACAAAGAGTCAGGACTCTGTCAATCCTAGCATTCCCTTAGAGCTTACTAGTCAGGACTTTATGAACTTTTTCAATAATAAAATTTCATCCATCAGAGATAAAATCAATCAGATTCTTCCCACAGTTAACTTAAATACTGTAACTACTACAACTCCTTCTATTGATGTCTGTCTTGATGAGTTTACTCCAATCGACCTTTGTGAGTTAGACAAAATAGTTTCCTCATCCAAACCTTCAACTTGTCTTTTAGACCCTATTCCTACCAGGTTATTTAAAGAAGTCTTCCCACTTATTGGTAGCTTTATTCTTCATATAATCAATTCTTCATTAACTTTAGGCCATGTACCGCAGGCTTTTAAAACGGCTGTAATTAAACCCTTACTCAAAAAGCCAACGCTAGATCCAGGAGCTTTAGCTAACTATAGACCAATCTCTAATCTCCCTTTCATTTCAAAAATCTTAGAAAGAGTTGTTGCTGCACAATTATTTGACCACCTGCAGGGAAATGGTTTACTTGAAGAGTTTCAATCTGGGTTTAGAATCCATCATAGTACTGAAACAGCCTTAGCAAAGGTCACTAACGACCTCCTCATTGCATCTGATAATGGACTAGTTTCTGTACTTGTCCTTTTAGACCTTAGTGCAGCTTTTGATACTATCGATCATAATATTCTACTTGATAGATTAGAACACTATGTTGGACTTAATGGAACTTCGTTGCAATGGTTTAGATCTTAATCTGATAGGTTCCAGTTTGTTCATGTAAATAATGAGTTTTCTTTCAACTCAAAGCTTAGTCATGGAGTTCCACAGGGATCTGTGCTAGGCCCTACTCTTTTTAGTTTATATATGCTTCTGTTAGGCAACATTATTAGAAAGCACTGTATACATTTTCATTGTTATGCAGATGACACACAATTATACCTGTCAATGAAGCCAGATGATAGTAATCAATTAGCCAAGTTAGAAGCCTGTCTTAAGGAAATCAAAGCTTGGATGACTTGTAATTTCCTGCTATTAAATTCAGATAAGACTGAAGTCATTCTTGTTGGTCCAAAAAACCTTAGAAATTCCTTTCCAAATCAAACTTTCAGTTTGGATGCGGTTACTCTTTCTCTTAATAGCTCTGTGAGGAACCTTGGAGTTATTTTTGATCAGGATTTGTCCTTCAATTCACATATTAAATTTGTTTCTAAGACTGCCTTCTATCATTTGCGTAATATTGCCAAGATTAGGAGCATCTTGTCTCAGAGTGATGCTGAGAAACTGATCCACGCTTTTGTTAGCTCGAGATTAGATTATTGTAATTCTTTATTATCAGGCTGTCCTAAATCATCTTTAAAAAGTCTTCAGCTGATCCAAAATGCTGCAGCAAGAGTTTTAACAGGTACTAGAAAGAGAGATCATATCTCTCCGGTTCTGGCCTCCCTTCATTGGCTTCCCATAGAGTTTAGAATTAAGTTTAAAATCCTTCTTCTTACTTACAAAGCTCTAAACAATCAGTCTCCTTTTTATTTAAAAGATCTGATACTACCGTATTATCCTAACAGAGCACTACGCTCCCAAAATGCAGGATTACTTGTAATACCTAGAATCTCCAAAAGTACAATGGGAGGCAGAGCCTTCAGCTATCAAGCTCCTCTCCTGTGGAATCAGCTGCCAATCTGGATTCGGGAGTCAGACTCGATCTCTGTTTTTAAGAATAGGGCTAAAACCTACCTTTTTGATATAGCCTACAATTAGGGAGGGATCATGTGTTTCTGAACCCTCCCTTAGTTATGCTGCTAATAGGTTTAGTCAGCCGGGGGACCTCCAGTAATGCACTGGGCCTCACTCCTTTCCTCACTCTCTATGAAATATTTTTTTTTTGCTGGTCATTAACATCTGTTTGTTCTCTCCCATAGATTGAGTCCCCATCGTGCTGTTTGCTCTCTACATGTCTGTTCTTTTCTTCTTCTCTATCCCCTCACCCCCCAGCCAGTCGCAGCAGATGCCTGCCCCTCCCTGAGCCTGGTTCTGCTGGAGGTTTCTTCCTGTTAAAAGGGAGTTTTTCCTCTCCACCGTCGCCAAGTGCTTGCTCACAGGGGATCGCCTGATTGCTGGGGTCTTTCTGCAACTGTGGGGGTTCCCCCCTACAGTTGATAGTGCTATGAGATGACTGTTGTTGTGAAATGGCGCTATATAAATAAAGTTGAATTGAATTGAATTGAATGGCTCAGAAAAGGTTGAAAAACACTGCTGTGCACACTATACACCTGGTAAACACAGTATTATATGATCACCACAGTTATTACTGGAAAGTGTGCTACAATAGCGATACTTACAGTGGTGTGCAGAATGCTCTCTCCCAGCCTCCTGTAGTATGTCTTCAGTGATTGTGATGGCTGCTGGTTGGCTGACACCTGAAAGCACATTATGAGTGTTAGGAGTGTCAGTGGAAGTTTGATCACTGCAAGGAGCTGAAGTGCAAACAGCCAGAAAGATACAAATCAAAGGACATGCAATGAAAGGAACTGGAACCAGGCAGCATAGCTCTTAGCAAATGTAATTTGTTTGAGGTTTTTGGTGGGAGGAAGTGTCTGAGGTGAAGCTCAGGGACCAAATGAAGTGAAACTGATGTGGCATAGAAGCAGCTGAAGTGTGCCCACTCACGCAGGGGCTGAGCTCGTGGATCTGTCTGTCGATGATCCTCAGGAAGTCTTTAGTTTCCTCTGCACCCCAGGGTGTGGATGACATGTTGTCGTGGTGATAGAGATCACCAATCAGCTTCAGGCTGTCTCTGATGAAAACCAGCTGGGACTTCACCTGAAAAAGGGGGGATGGTGGTACAGGGGGTGAGAACTGCGGCTCAGTGACAGGCTAGTGAAAAGTGAAAGGCTCTGAATAGTCAGACCGATGGATTGATTACCTCAGATTTCTTCATGCGTCTGTAGATCCTGTTTGGGAAGGGAACCGGACTAACTGGTGTGTCTTGCTCAGCCAGATAGTCACCCTGAAACACAAACAAAATCATTTTACCACATAACATCTCACACTTTACAGTCCAGTGCACTCTAAACTGCATCCACTGGTTTCCATATGAGTCATGTCAACCATATTACCAGAGGGAGTGTCCCGCGGGGCCTAATTTGTGCCGGATCCAGCCAGAACAAGATCCGGCACCTCCCACGTAGGGACCGGAACCTTTTCAGTGGGAACCACCTTTTTTTCTATGAAAAATGTTTTTGTCTACACTGAGTTGTGGTCCCCTTACCTCCTCCACTGAGCTACGGGAATGTCAGCCTCTTCATGCACTGGTGGTGCTGTGAGTATCAGTATCATACTCTAGGTCACGGTACTGTTAGTAGACATCAACACCCTATGATGTCTTCAACACAAGACAGCCACACTTTTCACAAACACCATAAACTTGACTCTGATATTGCTATTATACAACAGTTGCACAGGCATAATTTAATAATTGATAGAAATGCATGATGAAGGCTCATGAGTTATTTAATGTTATTTTAATCTGCGAAGAAAAGTAGTCCTTACCAACTGTACCAAAAAATGATCCTCAGTACCACAATGAGTAGAACATATAGCAGTGTTGCCATCTCTCACTCTTAGAATGAGTCTCATTCTCTCTCACTCCAGACCACATTTCTCACTCCAGAATGAGGAAACTGTTGTGTTATCATATCGTGTTGACTTTCTTCAGATGTTTTCCACAGTAAGAGCTCTCAAGCAGCATAAAGCAGACTGAACATGTTCTAAAACTTATTCTGAGGTTGAAAAAAAAAGTGTTTGTTGAAAAAAAACAACTGTTTATGTGTATATAGAGAGCCGAAGTCATGCCCCCTCTACTTCCACATATGGGACCTTAAATCAGAAAAAATCTCCACTGACGTGAATGGCAAGACAGAAATTATCTTTTGATCCCGATCAGTTTCTACCACGAGTTACACACATGATCTCTGTCAATTTAAAAGATAATTTTCCACAAAATTAAAGTTGTCAGCTGACATATGATAAAAGACTAATATTTAGTTTTTGTGAAACCACTAGGTGGACTACATCCCCTACTGTCTCAGACTACACCTGGCACCAAACACGATTATGGCAGTTTTCCTCTCAAAGCTTCTTTCATTGGTCCTGTTTCCTGACCAATGAAAGAAGGATCCAAAGAGGAGAAAAACAACACAGAGGCATTGGTTTGTATTGTGAGAGCTGGAGCCGATCCAGAGGACTGTTAGTAACTTCACCCGGGGCCCACTTTGAGTTGTCACAACTTGGCCCAATGTATATACATACTGTACATAGAGGAGACTTTAATTGTGATATTTCAAAAGAAGGGAGAGAGAAAGGAGGAATGCTCCCCAATGAAGTCCATAAAGATGGCATGAAGAGGAATACCATGATGCCTGCACCCCAGGTCAAGCAGTTTATATCCCCTAGAACTGGAACTCTGAGGATGAGGATGAGAATGAGGATAGAGGTTATGCTAGTCTTTATTTCCTGATGGTTGTTTGGTGTTTAGCGCTATTTACTGATGTTGAATATGGGTTATAATTTGCAATAAAAGTGCACTAAAATAAAAGATTAATATTGACAGGTAGCTGTGTTTTTATTTGTTATTGATTGAGTGATAACTTACGCCACACCATGTGACAACTTACCCATTGACGGGGCAAGTTGTCACAAGTGCGCACACTGCATAAGATGTAATGAATACAAAGTTTGTACCTAAGACTCATATCTTTCATGTGGTTTCACAGTTACACCACTGTAACATATTATGCCCAGACAATGAAAGAAAGAATGAAAAGTGTGACAACATGCCCTGGTCTTTTAGGACATTTATGAAGCAGAACGAAA
This sequence comes from Pholidichthys leucotaenia, assembly GCA_020510985.1. Classification (NCBI taxonomy): domain Eukaryota; kingdom Metazoa; phylum Chordata; class Actinopteri; order Cichliformes; family Pholidichthyidae; genus Pholidichthys; species Pholidichthys leucotaenia. Next base: position 411,542,792 of record CM035838.1, read on the forward strand.
CAGATATTTTTTTAAATGGTTCAGTATGTAATTAAAGCTCCTTGTTCAGCATGGGGCCACTATTGCGAGAACACAACATGTCATTTCTCTCAAAGAATCTTTATTATTAACTATTATTGTGATTATTATTATTTTTGGTGAGAGCCCCTGTGGAGCTTGACATGCATTACTGCCGCCGCCGCTGCTTCAGCCACGTTCACAGAAGTAGTACTACTTCCGGACGCATTGTAGATCTACCAGTGGAGGGTTCCAACAAGAGAGGGTGCCCACGTAAGACCTGGGGAGAAACCGTTGTGAGACCTGAAAGAATGGGGTCTTACTGCCGGGGATGCCTGTTATGTATGAATAATGAGAGAGTCAGAGTCGATCTTCATGCAACAAACAACAACAACAACAACCTTTATCACAGAGAACCGAACTATTTATACACAAGGGCCGTGCCCGCCTGACATCACGCCAGGGGCGGGTACGGCAGCACACACGCCACACTCACTACACCACAATTTCCCTCCCCCTTACAAAGTGTAAGACCACACACACAATTGAAACCCTCCCCAATTTAGGACCCGAATCACGCACTAAGGGAACGAGGAATGATTTACTGTAATAAAAGATCTGAACACACTCATCCAAAAGAATAACAAAATTGGACCAAGTCTCTTAAAACGTATAAAAAATAATCCCATAACACCACATACATACTCTCATACACACCAGCAATATATATGTAAATATTTAAATTCTAACATTTAAGTTATACCGATGTCCGTTGGCAGCCAGGGGTAATACTGGCCCTGGGGCCCAGGACAGCCCCAAACCATCCACTCCTTTGGCCACCAAAGATAAGCCAGGCTCGTAGGCCCCGGGCAGCCCCACGACATGCACGCCCCTGGCCGCCATCTGCCCCCAGGATCAAAAACAATCTCTCTCGTGAGAGTGTCCCTCATCACCATTGCCTGCTCCTTCTGCCGGGACCCGCAGTGCTGCTGTCCGGCATGCCGTCCCTCCGTGCTCGTCGGTCCGCCCCCGACCGCTTTCAACACCGCTGTCGTGGCTCCGAACACTCTGGCCCTCTGTGGCTGAACTCCAGGGAAACCCGAAGCCTGCTTGTCGGCGCCACTAGCCGACCCAGGCACCTCACCACTGCTCCCATCACCTTTGTTCCAGACGCTCCGCTACACCGTCTCCATGACCGGCTGCAGCTGCTCTCCCTCTGGGCTCTCAGCATTACTCGCCGACCCAGGCGTCTCGTCGCTGCTCCCAGCACCCTCGTCCCAGGTGCTCCACTGCGCCGTCTCCATGCCCGGCTGTCACTGCTCTTCCCCGGGGCTCTCAGCCTCCATGGTCCCGCTCACTCGCTGCCTAGCCTCCAGTTGCGAGGATGACTCCTGCTGCTCTCCCTGTCTGCTTTCGTCGCACACCGCGCCGTCCAACTCATCAGCATTCCGGTCCTCCACCTTCCTGCGTTTCACAGCTGGCCTGCCATCTTCAGTGACCAGGGACTCTCCCTCTCGCAGTCCCGGATCCACCATGAAGTCTAGCTGGCAGCTTGGAGCTCTCTTTTGGAACGCAGTTAGCTTTGCGGCTAACCTGCCCATAGACACCGAATGGGCCGTTAACTTCTCCAAGCTAACTAGTCTAGCAGCTCTTGGCGCCAATACTCCCGCCACCCACATCTTCGTGGTCCTCCTCTGCCTGGCAAAGAATTCGGCCAACCGCTCAATAGCATCCTCATACAACTCCGTCACACCCAACGTACCGAGAATTCTTCAGCCCTCAGCGCCGAGATGGTGAGCCAAAAGCACTTGTCGTCGTCTCCCGTCGAGTTTGCTTAGGCCCAGTGCCCTGATGTAAACCTCAAACATGGCCCGCTACTGCGGTCACAGGATCACCGGCCCTCCCGTGTACTCTAGGAATGGTATCAGGGGTTGAGGTAGCCCATACACTTCCATAGTTTTCTTCTCATCACCAAAATGTTTTGTATGAATAATGAGAGTCAGAGTTGATCTTCACGCAGCCAACAACAACAACAACAACCTTTATTATAGAGAATCGAACTATTTATACACAAGGGCTGTGCCCGCCTGACGTCACGCCAGGGGCGGGTACGGCAGCACACACACACACACACCACACTCACTACACCACAATGCCCTCGACAGAGACCTCTGGAGAAGAAAGCTACGGGCACATCGTGTGATGTCCGTCACATCTACTTGGGGTGTTAAGGACGTTAATAGGATAGTGAGTGAGTGTGAGTGTAAACCGTTAATGGTGCCAGGTGAAGAACGCAGTGCTGGAGAACAAAGGACAATTACAACATATAAACAAAGCACATACTGTACAATGTGTGTCTTTGTGCACACGCACAAAGACACACATTGGGTTTAGAAATAGGTTTAGAAATATACAGTGGCAAGAAAAAGTATGTGAACCCTTTGGAATTTCATGGTTTTCTGCATTAATTTGTTGCAAAATGTGATCTGAGCTTTATCTATGTAAGTCAAGGGTATTGACAAATATAAGATAAGATAAGATAAGATAAGATAAGCCTTTATTAGTCCCACAACGGGGAAATTCCAGGATTGCAACAGCACAGGGATAGCAACACTCAGAGCAACAATCAGAAGGCAAGAAAAAAAACAAGCAAGCAAGAGCAGCTAATATACATATGTACATATTACTATAAAATATATATATATACACACACACACACACAGACACACAGTGCAGAGCATTGTAGCTGGATGGAATAAATATATGAATATATGAACACACAGTGCAGAGCATTGTAGCTAGATGGAATAAATATGTAAATATATAAACACCCACAGTACGGAGCATTGCAGCTAGGTGGAATAAATATGCAAGTATATAAACACACACAGTGCGGAGCAATGTAGCTAGATGGAATAATATGTAGATATATAAAAACACAGTGCGGAGCATTGTAGCTAGATGGAATAAATATATAGATATATAAATATAAACACACCCAGTGCAGAGCATTGTAGCTAGATGGAATAAATATGTAAATATATAAACACACACAGTGCAGAGCATTGTTGCTAGGTGGGATGAAACAGGTGGGATGAAATATAATGTGCCTACAATAATAACAAAAAATTCTAATCTTTCATGTCTTTACTGAGAACAACCTCACAATGCTGGTGGAAGAAGTATCCCCCCCAGCAGCAATATCCTCAACCAGGCACTTCCTGTAGCTGTGGATCAGACCTGCACATCATTCAGGAGGATTTTTAGCCCATTCTTCCTGGCAGAACATAGAACAACTTCTATAGAGTTTCAGCTGATGTTCAGACATTCTCACGTTATTCTGAAGAGATTTTTGATCCAGTTGGGAATTCATCTTCCCCTCAATGATAGCAAGATGGCCAGGCCCTGATGCAGCAAAGCAGGCCCAAATCATGGTGTTTCATCCACCATACTTTACACTGGAGATGAAGTTTTCATGATGATATGCAGCGCCCTTTCTATGTCAGATGTAGAGCTGCGTGTTCTTTCCAAAAAGCTCAGTCTTAATTTCATCAGTTAACAAAACATTTAGCCAATACTGCTGTGGAGTGTCATTGTGCTCTTTTGTAAACCCCAGGCATGCAGCAACGTTTTTCTTAGTAAGCAGCAGCTTCCTTCACGGTGTCCTGCCATAGACACCCTGCTTGTTCAATGTTTCACATACTATAGACTTATGAACACAGATGTAAGTCAGTTTCAGTGATGCCTTCAGATCCTTCACCAGACCTGAGGAGCACAGCCCCGACCTCGGGGGCCCTAACCCGGTGAAACAAATTGCCTGTCTCCCCTCCACCCAGCAGCACAGCACATGACCCAAAACCCTGCGATACACAGCCAAGGGAGACCTGGCCAATACCAAGGTGGCTCCACACCACCACAACCGACCTCCCCAGCAAGCCCAGCATCGGCAAGGCCACCCCCAGCGGGACGACCCCAGGAAGAGACAGCCAGAGAAAAGCTCCCAAGGGGCACCACCACCGACTTTGCTCCACAAGGAGTGACAGAAGAGGAGAGACTCGCTAGAACACCAGCCAGTTGCCTCCCCACCACCTGCCGTGATGGACAGCCACCCCACACCAAACCCAGCAGAGCGTGCATCCACCAGCAGTACACAAGAGGGGAAAGTGAACGAAGACACAAAGTAGGATAGGCACCTTATATTTAATAAAGTAATTATATCCAACATTCAACGTGTATGTATACAAAACCATGTGACTCCGTGCACTAGGATTTTTTATGTGTAAAAACACATGCATATTTTTTGTAGGTTTATTAGTAATCTGCATCATGTATGTATAGACATGCCATCTGTCAGAGCCTCACAGAGATCCTCACATTGAAGCACCTCTCAAATTTTCAGTCTCTGATGCTCATAAAGATCCTTGAAAAAAGTTACAAGGACTCCAAGGCCCTGTTTCAGAATGCAGGTTTAGCGAAAACTGAGTTAGCTCACTTTAATTTACAGCCAACTAACTATGAGTTTTCACTAAACCTGCTTTAGCCCAGCCAGCATGTCCATGTGGACCCCACCAAAGATTAAACCTGGGCTTTCTTATGGGTCCATGTGGGTTTGTCCATGGCTGCCATGTTGGCCCCGTCTGTGTTTGTCCACATGGACTTTACCTGTGGTGCAGGTAAGCAGGTCTTTACAATTATTATCGAGCGTGGCAACAACACTGTTCATTCAAATGTGAAATATACTGTCTGGGTCCATATTTATATTCTGTCGGGTAATTTAACTCACCGTAATGCTGTTGATAGCGTCTAGCTGCAATGCTCCAGCACTGTGTATATGACTGTGTACATATGGATATTCATTTACTGCTTTGTCTAACCAGTCTTTATCTTATTATCTTCTTTACTATTGCTCCGAGTGCTGCTATCCCTGTGCTGCTGCAATCCTGGAATTTCACCATTGTGGCACTAATAAAGGCTTATCTTATCTTATCTTATCTTATCTTATCTTATCTTATCTTATCCTAATATATCCTAATATGCTTACCCACTTTAAACCCATCTGGGCCCTCCATGGGTCTAATATGGTTGAGCAGGTTTCAGTAACACTGGTGCCATCAGCAAAATTATGAGAAAAAAAGTCACAAATTCATGAAAAAAAATGATAAATTTACAAAAAATAGCAAATTTATGAGGAAAAAAAATTACAAATTTACTAGAAAAAAGTCACAAATTTATGAGAAAAGTAAAAATTTAGGGGAAAAAAGTTGCAAATTTAAAAGAAAAAAAGGAAAATTATACTTGAAAAGAGTAACAAACTTAAAAGAAAAATTTTGCCAATTTGCAAGAAAAAAGTAAAAAATTTATGAGAAAATGAGACAATGTTACAAATGAACAAAAACAGCAGCAAATGTATGAGTAAATAAATAAATCTGAGAACAAGTCACAGATTTATGAGGAAAAGCTTTAAGTTTACAGTCCAAAAATTTGAAAACTTCTGAGAAAGTTCCAAGCTTACAAGAAAAATCTTACAAATTTATGGGGAAAACTCACAAATTTACAAGGAAAAAAACAACAAAATTATGAGGACAAAGTGACAAGATTACAGAAAAAAGTTGCAAATTCATGGGAAAGTTCCAAAATTATAAAAAAAAGTTTAGCAAATTTGCAAGAAAAAAGTTACAATTTTGCAAGAAAAAAAATCACAAATTTATGAGAAAAAGTTGCAGGTTTACAGTAAAAAAGTTTCAAATTTCTCGGCACAACTGAGGTCTATGACATATTATTTTTCATCAAATGATCTCCCTCACTGGACTGAAATGGAATCATACAATTTACCTTTACCTCTTCCCATATTCATATACTCAGATTCGGCAAAAAAATTACAAAAACAAGTTAAAAATCCATTTGTAAAGCATATGATCAAAATATGGTGTGAAGCTAAAAACTATTTAAGAGAACCACAGTTACTGTCACAATTTAGTCCAATATGGGGTAATCAATATTTTAAACCAGGGAGAGCGGACGCTGTATTTAAAGTATGGAATTTAAAAGGGATACAAAAGATTCAGGATTTATATTTGCCATGTGCAGATAACATAATGTCTTTTGAAGAGCTGAGGATCAAATTTAATCTCAATAGAACACATTTTTTTAAATATCTTCAACTTAGAAACTTTATTCGATCAAATCAAAATAAAGCTCTCACTCGACCTATTTATTCATCCTTGGAAAAAATGATGATGAAAGATAGTAAAAGAAAGGGTATTATTTCAGAGTTTTATAACTCATTGACACTATCTTCAAGTGAAAATTCACTGAAAAGATTAAACTACTGGAAAGAAGATATGCAAACTGAAATTTCAGAGGAACAATGGGAATTGGCTTGTACAGAAGCTCAAACCAAATCAATAAATGTACGCCTTAAATTGATACATTTCAAATGGTTAATGCGGAAGTATGTTACACCGGAGGAGTTAAATAGATATAACAAAAATATACCAGATACATGCACAAAATGCATGGAAAGTAAAGGAACTCTATTTCATTGTGTATGGGAATGTAGATTAATAAGAATGTTTTGGGAAGAGGTGAGGGTAACAATTGAAAAAATAATCTCAAAACAAATCATATTGAATCCTAAATTGTTTTTGTTGGGTCTGTACCCAGAAAAGCATAATTTTAATAAAAGTGAAAGAACATTCATAGACCTCAGTTTGCTTAATGCCAAAAAATGTATTGCACTATTATGGAAAAAGACTCATAGACCAGATGTGACTCAGTGGTTAAGACAGATGTTAACAAACCTTCCATTAGAAAGAATAACATATATACTGAAATCAAAGGAAATTGTGTTTGAGAATATATGGAGACCTTTTATTGATTATGTAAAAAATTTAAACATAACTTTTGAAGAAGAAGGTGAATGATGTGTGTGGACCTTGTAAATTCCAAACTGGTGAACATAATATGTATACTTATGTATTGGATTGTCTAGACTAAACAGAGGAGCATTGTTGAAGATTTGATTTTGCTGGTGGTTGTTGGTGTTTTTAGTGCATCCTTTTTTTTTTTTTTTTTTTTTGTAGTACTTTAGTGTTAGTGTTTGATTGTTTGTATCATGTTTGTTAAAAAAAAAAAAAAGGTTCAATAAAGATATTGTGGAAAAAAAAAAAGTTTCAAATTTCCAAGAAAATTTATCAAGGGGGAGTCACAAATTTAAAGAGAAAACAGCAAACTTATGAGAAAGTCAGTTGAAAACAGGTAAAGTCCATGTGGGCAAACTCAGATGGGGCCAACATGGAACCCGTGGACAGACCCACATGGACCCATAGGACAGCCCAGATTTAACCTTTGCTGGGGCCCACATGGACACGTTGGCTGAGAATGTACTCAAGACGTCATCATCAAAACTTTCTGACAAATGACGTCTATGATGCTTACAAAGACTCCTGAAGTATCTTCATAGACTCTGGGAATTGTTTTATTTTTTCATTTATTTTTTTTAATCTTTTCAATAATGTGTTGAACAAATAAGTTATCTTAGAGGACCCGTCAACTATGGCTAGGATCTATAATTTTCCTACAGTACCCATTGAGTCCCTCAATGGATTTTCAAATCTTTTCCAGGATTTGTCAAAGGTGATCAACTCAAATTTAATCTTCATATAAAGAAAATTTCAAAAACAGTAAAAAAAAATCTGAACTGCTTTAAATTAATTAGATATTACATACCTTACGAAGCAGCTGTACTGTATATGCATTCTATGGTTTTTTCTCATATATCATACTGTTTGACAGTCTGGGCTCAAGCAGCCCCTTCCACAATAAGACATATACAGTAGGTTCATTATATAATCAAACCCTAAAAATCTTGGACAAAAAGCCCATTAGGTGGCATCACTGTAATGTTTTAAAAAAATACAACCTATTGAGTTTTGAGAGCTTCATTGACCTCTGTTTTCTGAAATTAACGTTCAAATGTTTCCATAAATCAGCACCTGAGCCACTTGCTGGTTTCGTCCAAAGACAGGACAGCAGCAGAGCCACCAGGAGTTCTGTTAACAATAACTGTAAAATATTCCACCGCAGAACCACATTTGGACAAACAGCTTTCTCTATAAAGGGCAGTCACATCTGGAACACAATGCCAAATGTAATTAAAATAATAACGGACTTTAAAACATTCGCTAAAAAGGTTAAAAACTGGCTGAAAAATAAACAAGAATGTACTCATGTATGAATTGATTGTCTGCAAGGTGAGAGTGAATGAAGGGAAGGAATGAATGTGTTTGTTTATAGTGAGTGACGAAGGGAGAGAGGCCTGAAATAGGCAAATGTGAGTCAGGTTGTTATATTTGTGTATTTATAATATTTATAATATTTATAATTGTGTATTTATAATCTTTTTTGCATTGATGTATGTGGTTATTGTGTATTTTTTTTTCTTTTTTTTTTTTTCTTTACTTGATTCTCTTTTCTAAAGCCCATCCAGGGACAAGAGTTGCAAATTAGCTAATAGCTATACACTCTATGTGCAACACATCAGATTTTTTTTTTTTTTTGTTTTTTTTTTTTTTGTTACTTATTTGTACCCGTAGGTAGATTCGGTTTGCAGTCTGGTGACAAGCCACCGGCTGCTGGTCGCTGCGTACGCGAGCGCCCTAAACCTACATGTTTTTGGTATGCGGGAGGAAACCGGAGAAATCCCGGAGTAAACCCGCGCAACACGGGGAGAACATGCAAACTCCACACAGCTCACTGTTGGTCGGGGGCTGGAATCGAACCCACGATCCCCGCGATCCCCCGGCCGAGGGTAAAACTGTGCTGCCACAGTGCTAAACCACTGTGCCACCGTGCAGATTGATTGTCATTGATTAATTGTCTATGTTTATTGCACTGTCCCTGTCAAATAAACTACTCTATCTATCTTTGTTACGTTCTGAATGACTTCTAGAGTATCTTTAAAGACTCCTCCAGCTATCCAGATGGCCCTCAGTACTTTACAACAATGTACAAAATGCTCCAAAACACTAATCTAATATGTTAAACGGCACTGGAACACGTTAAAGAACCCATCGAACCTCCTCCAGGTCCAGACATTCTGATCTTACTGTACTCACCATGCTTTCAATGATCCTAAATGATCTGTTGTTCAGGCGGCGGTAGTGTGTGAGCCAGTCACAGCAGAGAGCAGAGGTCAAAGTGCAGCAGAGGATGACGAGCAGAGTGATGCAGCCGGACATGACGATTATAATGATAATGAAGATGACGATCGAAGCACTGTGCACTGCTCTCCACCTTCTTTTCCCAACATGATAAGAGGTCACACTTTTATTTTGGCAACAGGAAACAGAAAGAGCAGCAGAGTGAAAGTCAAAAAGTCCCACTTTCACCCTCTGGCAGGACAGCATCAAACTCTGGGGTTTTTATTTTGAAGTCTAACTCTGTCATGATGTAAGGGAGTTCTCTTTCAGGTTTCATTTTAAGTGATGATGAAAGGCACTGGTATCACTAAAGTCAAGCAAAGGATCCTGGCAACAGCTGCAACCACGCCGCAGTTCCTCGAAGGCCTCTGTGAAAATAAGGCTCCAAGGCCAGGCACGGCCCCCATGCCATCTCATTCTGGCCCCCACCATCCTAAATAAATAAATTAAAAAAAAAAAAAGATTAAGAAGGGGAGGATCAGGAAGAGCTGAGGTGAGAAGAAAGTAGAGGAAAGGAGGTGAGGCATGAGGAGATTAGGCGAGGAGGAAGGAGAGAAGGGAGTAGACAGTGCAGAAGGATCTGAGATGAAAAGAGAGGAGGTTTGGGGAGGAGGCGAGATGATAAGGAGAGGACAGAGGAGACAAAGGGGGGCAGAGAGATTGGGGGAGGAAGTATTGTTTTTATAACCTGTAATAATACTCTTGATCCACTTTTTAAATGTGTTGCCTTTTCTTGCTTTTCAGTGTCTGTGTGGTTTCCGTGAGAGAAATAAATGAATAAATGTTGCCCAGCGCTGGTATCACACCAGACCACAACAGGTGTCAGGTGCAGGCAGAGGAGCCAGCCAGTCTTTCATTCATTCGCCTCTCTCGGCTCTTCTTTCGAAGGAGGAGGTTTCCAGCCTCTTCTTTGGAAAGAGTTATTTTGAGCAGTTCATGACCAGAAACATACAAACAAAAAAGATTGCATTGGCTTGTCATCATTATTAGTAAAAGGAATTTTTTACCCTTAAAATGCAATTATTTATCTTTTGTTCTTATAAAAGACAAAAATAAAATAGAAAGGAGATGTCTTTACCTTCTTAACATGTTAAGAAGAGGTAACATGTAAAGAAGACAAAATGAACTTATTTGACCTTAAAATGCAACTTTATTCCATTAAATTTGACTTTACTTTTTAAATTTGTGATTGTCAAATTTTAAATTTGACAATCACTTTTCCACACAGGGCCATGTAGGTTTGATTTTTTTTAACCTTAATAATAAACACCTTCATTTAAAAACTGCATTTTGTGTTTACTTATGTTATCTATGTCTAATATTTAAATTTGTTTGATGATCTGAAACATTTAAGTGTGACATACAAAAAAATGAGAAATCAGGAAGGGGGCAAACACTTTTCCACACGACTGTAGCCTTTTCAGCACAAAACCATTTGTAATATATTTGCAATACTTTTATTTCATGAATGAAGCTATATTTAAAGCTTGACAAGTTTTTTTTTTTTTTTACTGTAGTATGAATTCCTTAATGCCACATGATATTCAGAGCTATGTATGGTAGGTATGTATATATACATAGCTGTATATATACTGTATACACATAATATTCAGAGCTATACACACACACACACACACACACACACACACACACACACATATAAACCTTTATAAGCAGCATAATCTTTATTTTAAAGATCAAATTATTGTTGTCGTCCTCAGCCACGTCTATTTTAGTCGGAGACGGGCAAAATGGCTCTTTGGTTGGCAAAGGTTGCACACCCCTGCTTTAGAGCCACTTACTCTAAAGCAAGTAAACAGAGCTTCCTAAAAGACTTGAAAAATAATAAATACATCATAAATCAGAAAAGGAGTCTCACATTTACATTACAATGTATTAAATTGTGCAAATTTATAACAAATATTAAGCAAATTTGTAAACAAAAGTTGTAGGGGCATTATTTGTGTCTTTGTGAAGATCCTTTTGGCCAGAAATTGATCAATATGATTCTTTTCAACTTGAATGAATGAATGAATGAATGAATGAATGAATGAATGAATCTTTATTTCGGATAGATTAAAAGTAAAGATTAAAAAGAAACAGAATAATATAACAAAGGGGGGAACATCCAACAAGGTCAAATTAGACAACAACTCCTCTGATTATACAGTTGAACATAAGTTATCCGAAATGGGTGATGGCTGAAGCCGCAGCTTATATTGCCCACCCATATTCCATCCAAGAATTCAAAAGAAAAACAAAACAAGAGCGATTACAATTCCAAACAAAGCTAAGACAAAATGTGACAAAAAAAAACAAACAAACTAAGCAACAGCACAACACAGACTGGATATGACAATCCTTATGTGATTTTATATGTCATCTTGTATATATGTTTGGAGTATTTCTTCCTTTAGTTTTTGTTTAAATTGTCCAAGCGTTGTACATGATTTTAATTCAGGTCCAAAATCGTTCCATAATCTGACTCCTTGCACTGAAACACAGTGTTGCTTGGTGGTAGTTCTCACTGAAGGTTTTTGAAATATACATGTTCCTCTGAAATGATATTGTTTCTCCCTTATTTGGAACAACTTTTGGATATTTGCGGGCAGTGATAGAGTCTTCACTTTAAACATTATTACTGCAGTTTTAAAGTCAACCAGATCTTTCAACTTGAGAGCTTTTAATTTAAGAAAAAGTGGGTTTGTTGGTTCCCTGTAAGCAGCTTTGTTTATTATTCTAATAGCTCTCTTCTGAAGCATAAAGACTGGATATATGTTTGTTTTATATGTATTTCCCCATACTTCAGTACAATATGTCATGTATGGGAGTATTAATGAATGATACAAAGTATATAATAAGATAAGATAAGATAAGATCAGCCTTTATTAGTCCCACAATGGGGAAATTCCAGGATTGCAACAGCACAGGGACAGCAACACTCAGAGCAATAATCAGAAGGCAAGAGAAAAAAAAAAAAGAAACAAGAGCAGCAAGTATATACACTACCGTTCAAAAGTTTGGGGTCACTTAGAAATTTCCTTATTTTTGAAAGAAAAGCACTTTTTTTCAATGAAGATAACTTTAAACTAATCAGAAATACACTATATACATTGATAATGTGGTAAATGACTATTGTGGTGCAAATGTCTGGTTTTTGGTGCAATATCTACATAGGTGTATAGAGGCCCATTTCCAGCAACTATCACTCCAGTGTTCTAATGGTACAATGTGTTTGCTCATTGCGTCAGAAGGCTAATGGATGATTAGAAAACCCTTGTGCAATCATGTTAGGTCTGCAATGCTGTAATTGCTGCAAACGGAGGATTCTTTGACGGAAGCAAAGTTTGAAGGAAAAAATTATTATTTCAAATACAAATCATTATTTCTAACCTTGTCAATGTCTTGACTATATTTTCTATTCATTTTACAACTTATGGTGGTAAATAAGTGTGACTTTTCATGGAAAACACAAAATAATTGTCTGGGTAACCCCAAACTTTTGAACGGTAGTGTATATATATATATATATATATATATATATATATATATATATATATATATATATATATATATATATATATATATATATATATACACACAGTGGGGAGCATTGTAGCTGAATGCAATAAATATATGAGTATATAAACACACAGTGCGGAGCATTGTAGCTAGATGGAATAATATGTAGATATATAAACACACAGTGCAGAGCATTGTAGCTAGATGGAATAAATATGTAAATATATAAACACACACAGTGCAGAGCATTGTTGCTAGATGGGATGAAACAGCACAACCGTCTACTTAGTTATCCTACATGGTATGATTATGTACCCATACATATTCTCACCCTCCATAGCGACCGGTATTTTCCTAGTTGTGTGCCGGAGGGGACCATTGTATAAGTCTATTGCGTCTTTTGCATTCAAAACTATTAGGTTGTCACGTCTTTTTGCTATCTCTGTGAGCAGCCCTGCTTAGGTTGTACAGTCTGACAGCCGTTGGTAGGAAGGACCTGCGAAAACTCTCGGTTGTGCACCTAGGATGATGTAGTCTGCTGCTAAATGAACTCCTCAGTGCATTCAGTATGTCCTGCATAGGGTGGAACTCGGCCTCCAGCAGAGATGACAGTTTAGCCACCGTCCTTCTCTCTCCCATCTCCTCCACTGGGTCAAGGCGCTGCCCCAGGACAGAGCTAGCTTTCTTGATCAGTTTGTTCAGTCTCTTCCTATCGGCTGCGGTAATGCCACTGCCCCAGCAGACCACTCCAAAAGTGATGGCTGATGCCACCACAGTGTCATAGAATGTCTTCAGCAGCGCCCCTTGTACACCAAAGTGTGTACAAGGGGCGATTCAATGTGGGTTGATTCAGCAAATATTTCGCTTTGTGTAGTATTGCGATTGATTTAGATATTTTACCTTTAATATAATTAATATGTGACTTCCAACACAGTTTATTATCAATTATTACTCCAAGAAATTTAGTTTCAGATACCCTTTCAATCTCTACACCATTTACACTGAGTTTAGATACTAAGTTGTTGTGATGGTTTTTTGTTTTTTTTTATCATACATAATAGATTAGTGTCATCGGCAAACAATATTAAATCCATTTTTTCCGAGACTTTACATATATCATTTATATACATATTGAATAACAATGGCCCCAAAACTGAACCCTGTGGGACTCCACAAGTAACCTTCAGTAACTGTGAGTTTTTGTTACCAACACATACATACTGATATCTATTCTTTAAGTAACTACTGAAGCAGGATAGTGCTACCCCCTAATACCACAATTTTGTGGTTTCTTTAATAATAAATTATGATCCACTGTATCAAATGCTTTTTTAAGATCCAGGAATACCCCAACTGAATACTCTTTATTTTCAATGGCAGTTGATATTTTTTCTATAAATTCCATTAGAGCAAATGCAGTTGTCCTCTTGTGTCTGAACCTATATTGCTGCTCACACAATATATTATTCTTCATTATGAAGTTGTCAGTTCTCTCACAGAATATTTTTTCAAGTATCTTGGAAAATTGCGGCAATAGTGAAATTGGTCTATAGTTTGAAAGTTCCACTCTGTCACCCGTCTTGTATAGCAAAATTACTTTAGCTATTTAAATTGCATTGGGAAATATACCTGTTTGGAGAGACAGGTTACAAATATACGTCAGTGGTTTCACTAAGCATTCGATAATAGTTTTGACTAAGAGCATGTCAATACCATCACAGTCCGTAGATGTCTTACTTTTAAACGATTTTACAATTTCAATGACCTCTCTCTCGTCTGTGTTCTTTATAAAAAATGGAGTCTTTTATAGCAGTGTTTTTGCTTATTGTATCACCCATAAGTGCCGTAATGGGTATTTCTCAAGCCAAATTAGGACCAATGTTAACAAAAAAGTTATTAAATTCATCTGCAGGTGAAACTGCATTCACACTCTGAGTCGTTGTATTACTTTTTGAAAAATTGGTTGGGTAGCTTGTATTTCTGTTTTTATTTCCAAGAATATTGTTAAGTATTGTCCATGTATTTTTAATATTGTCTCTGTTTTTCTCCAGTTCTTTACTGTAATAGTCTCTTTTACTACATCTCATTATATATGTTAACCTATTTTTGTATGTTTTATACCGCTGCTCTGCTTCTTTTGTCCTTTTCTTTAGAAAAGCTTTATATAATAATTTTTTCTTTTTACACGCCTTTTGTAATCCTTTGGTTAACCATGGCTTATCGACAAATTTATGTTTAAGCTTTTTCTTTACTAATGGACATTTTTTTTCACAAAGAGTGGTTACAATGTTCATAAATGTGTCGTAGGCTTCATTTACATCTGATACATAGACTTTTGTCCAGTCCTGCTTCAGCAAGTCTTCTTTAAAAGAACTGATTGCATTTTGTGATTTGTATCTGAACGATTTTAAAACTTTTTCTGTATTGGCCTCCGTGTGGCCATGGATAAGTGCAAAGATTGGCAAATGGTCACTTTTATCATTTATCAATAATCCACTTTCTATTTTCTTATCAATAATATTAACAGGTTGTCAATAAGTGTAGCAGTGTGAACTGTGATTCTACTGGGATGTGTTATTGTGGGATATAGACTCATACTGTACATAGAATTCATGAACTCTGTAATTACATTTTGTTGATATGGATTTAGTAAATCAGTATTGAAATCTCCACAAATTACTACCATTTTCTTACTAGTAATATTATTGTACAGCTCGACTAATTTATCTCTGAATGTCTCAATGCAAGTTCCCGGCGTTCTATATACACAATTTATAATTAGATTTTTTGTTTTATCTTGGTCAATCTCAACAGTAACACATTCCAAAATCCCTGGTAGTGCAAAGGACATTCCATTTACAAGTTTACACCTATACAGGTCATCAATATACAGTGCAACACCACCACCCTTTTTTGAGATCTGTTAATATAAAACATCTGATATCCCTCTATTGCCATCAGGGGAGCCTGTTCCTCATTAAGCCAAGTTTCAGAGACTGCGATGGCTGTAAATTTTCTGTCTAGCTGTTTTAAATAGTCCTGAATCTGTGGAAAGTTTTTGTTAAGACTTCTGCTGTTGAAGTGTATTATTGATAGTTTACCATCTTGTTGCACTTGACTTTTGAATTGCTTTTCAGTGTAATATTCACAATTGATTAAAACACCCCAGTTATTTTGTTATGCTTTTTGGGTTTCCCTTTTCATTTTAGTGCATCAAATAGAACTTTTGTGTCATTATGTGATCTGCAAAGTCCACCCATTCATCCATCTTCTACCACTTCTCTCAAGAGCTGGGTTGCTGAGGCAGCAGTTCAAACAGAGAAGCCCAGAATTCCCTCTCCTCAGCTACCTCTTCCAGAGCTTCAGAGGGGACACCAAGGCATACCCAGGCCAACTGGGAGACATTGTCTCTTTAAAGCATAATAACAAACCACCCTAATGCCAACTCCAAATTTAGTATAAAGAAGTACAAGTACATTATGAAAAGTTTACATTTATTGAACCATTGATCTTTTACAAAATATGAACAACCTGAAAGATGAATCTTCATCAAAGTATGAACAACCTGAATTCTTTTCTTTTCTGCTCTGTTTTGAACTGAAGCTGGTGATGAACAATATCTTAATCATGATAAAAACAAATGCCATTCAAGGAACAGGCTATCGTATTGCTGCCATCTACTGTTTAGTCCTGGAACTTGTTTGTATTTTGAACATGGTTACAAAAAACCGATTACTGGCAATGAACTGATAATGCCAAGAATCACTTTTCTCATGTTTACATCCACTGAATAAGTGGATTACTGGAGGGTAATCAGAATCAGAATCAGAATCAGATTTATTGCCATTGTTCATGTAGTACACAAACTAGGAATTTGTCTCGGTGCAATGCTGCAACATTAAACATGATAAAATAAAAGAAATAAAAAACTATACATGCAATAAAGTGTAGAATAAGAATGAGTAATACTAGTCAGAGCAGTTTTTAAATATATTAGCGAGCAGCAGATATTGTGGAGTACCACATAGTGCAGTCGGTAATGCAAAAAGAAAACAGTGATGATTGACATGAGTCTGGTTGAGCTGCTGTACATAGTGCACGAGAGTCAATAAGTCACTTAGTGTTCAGCAGTCTGATGGCAGAGGGGAAGAAGCTGTTCATGTGACGGGAGGTTTTAGTCTGAATGGACCGAAGTCTTCTACCTGAGGGGAGGGGGGCAAACAGTACGTGACCAGGGTGTGAAGGATCAGCTATGATCTGGCCTGCACGCCTCTGGGTCCTGGAGATGTACAGGTCCTGGAGAGATGGGAGCTTGCAGCCAATCACCTTCTCAGCAGCGCGCACGACGTGCTGCAGCCTTAGTCTGTCCCTGGCAGTGGCTCCTGCTTACCACACGGTTATGGAGGTGGTGAGGATGGACTCGATGATGGCCGTGTAGAACTGCACTAACGTCTTGGTGGGTAGCTTGAGCTTCCTCAGCTGCCGCGGGAAGAACATCCTCTGCTGGGGCTTTTTGATGAGGGAGCTGATGGTTGGCTCCCACTTGAGGTCCCGGGTGATGGTAGTGCCCAAGAAGCGAAAGGAATCTGCAGTGGTAATGGGAGAGCCTGTGAGGGTGAGGGGGGGCAGAGGGGTTGTGACTTTCCTGAAGTCCACAATCATCTCCATTGTCTTCAGAGTGTTCAGCTGCAGGTTGTTGTGGCTGCACCAGGAGGCCAGCTGGGCCACCTCTCTCCTGTAGACGGACTCGTCGCCGTTGGAGATGAGCCCGATGAGGGTGGTGTCGTCCGCAAACTTGATCAACTTGACAGACTGGTGGCTGGAGGTGCAGGAGTTGATATAAAGGGAGAAGAGTAGGGGGGAAAGTACACAGCCCTGGGGTGATCCGGTGCTGATGCTGACAGAGTCTGAAACAGTCTTTCCCAGCCGCACATGCTGCCTCCGGTCCATCAGGAAGTCGGTGATCCACCTGCAGAGGGAGTCAGGCACGTTGAGCAGGGACAGCTTGTCCCAGAGCAGAGCGGGGCGGATGGTGTTGAATGCAGAGCTGAAGTCCACAAACAGGATCCTGGCGTAGGTTCCCGGGGAGTCCAGGTGCTGCAGGATGGAGTGGAGGGCCAGGTTGACTGCGTCGTCCACAGACCTGTTGGCTCGGTAGGCAAACTGCAGCGGGTCCAGGAGGGGAGTGGTGATGGACTTGAGGTGGGGCAGGACCAGGCGCTCAAAGGACTTCATGACTACAGAGGTGAGCGCTACAGGTCTGTAGTCGTTAAGTCCAGTGATCCGTGGCTTCTTGGGGACAGGGATGATGGTGGAGGATTTGAGGCAGGTCGGCATGTGGCATAGCTTAAGGGAGGTGTTAAAAATGTCTGTGAAGACAGCAGTCAGCTCTTTCGCACAGTGTCTCAGGGTGGAGGGAGATATGCCGTCCGGACCGGGGGCCTTGCGCGGGTTCAGTCTGGAGAACTGTCTGTGCACGTCCTGCTCACTGATGACAAGGGCAGAGGGGGAGGAGGGGGGGCGCCTTTGATGAAGTAGGGACCGTGGAGGCAGTGGAGCTGGGGGGAGGGGGGAGTTGGACACAGCTGATGAGGTGTCAAAACGGGCATAGTGTTGGGACAGTCTTTGACAAAGGACAAAGGGCTTTGTCATCCTGACCTTTAGAAGCCTGAGGCCGATAGTTGGTGATTTGCCTCAGTCCTCTCCACACAGAAGCCGAGTCGTTAGCAGTGAACTGCTGCTGGAGTCTCTCAGAATACACAGATTTAGCTCTCCTCAGCTCTCTGTTAAACCAATATTTAACCTCCCTGTAGCAGTCCCTGTCTCCACTTTTCAACGCTGCTTCCTTCTCCTTCCTGATCTGTCTGAGCTTAGCAGTGAACCAGGGCTTATCATTAGAGTACCTCACCCTGATGCGCGATGGAAGAATGCTCTCCTCACAAAAGTGGATATATGAGTTCACAGTGTCCGTGTACTCATCCAGATCATTCGTGGCTCCTTTAAACATGCCCCAGTCAGTTATTTCCATGCACGTGTTCAGCTTCTCCCCAGCTTCACTGGTCCATTTCTTCATAGTGCTCACAACAGGTTTAGTGAGCTTCAGTCTCTGTCTGTATGTGGGAATGAGGTGGACCATCACGTGATCAGATAGTCCAAGCGCAGCACGGGGAACAGCGCGATACGCGTCCTTCACTGTAGTGTAACAGTGATCCAGCGTGTTCTCTCCTCTGGTTGGGCATTTAATAAACTGTTTGTATCGAGGGAGATCGTGGCTGAGGTTGCTCTGGTTAAAGTCGCCAACCACAATAACCAGAGAGTCTGGAAAAGTCCGCTCCGTATGTTGAATGTAAACTGCGAGCGTGCGCTGAGCCTCGCGCGCATCCGCGTCGGGCGGGATGTAAACAGTGGCCAAGATGAATGAAGCAAACTCCCGCGGGGAATAAAATGGCTTGCAGTTAATAAAAAAGGTATTCCAAGGCGGGAGAACAGTGTTTGGAGAGCACCATTACATCAGAGCACCAGCTGCTGTTGATATAAAAGCAGACTCCTCCTCCTGAGGACTTACCGGAGAGCTCTGTTTCATGATCAGCACGAAACAGCTGAAATCCCTCGAGGAGCAGCACACTGTCCGGTGTATTTTCCCTGAGCCAGGTCTCAGTAAAACAGAGGGCAGACGAGGAAGAGAGGTCCTTAAATCGCATCAGCAGTCTCAGTTCATCTACCTTGTTAGAGAGAGAATTGGCATTGGACAGAAATATGCCAGGCAAAGCCGTGCACGTGCCTCTCCTGCGAAGCCGCACGAGAGCGCCCACTCGCCTTCCTCTCTTTCGCCGTCTCACTTTTTGAGCTAAACAGTGAACCAGATCGGCGGCAGGAGCTAAAAAAACTGGGAGTAGGTCCGTGGGAGTGAAAGTCCTGACATTTAGTAGCTCTTCACGGGTGTAAGAGCTGGCAGACACACAACTGACAAACAAAAACATACAAAGAAGGGCGCAGCAAAGCACCATGGCGGCCACTGTGGGTGCCATCTTGGATCGATGGCGCCCACAGTGAACCAGTAAACCACTTGATTTAATGACCCCAGTTACATGGTCTTTTTGGGATTATTCTATTTACATGGCCACTTGAACAATCAGATAACTGCAGGAATACAATCATAACTGGTTTATTAGTGTACATGTAAACCTGGTCATTGACAGTGTTGGGAGTAATGAATTACAAAGTAACGTGCTACTGTAACACCACTACTTTTGCAGTAATGTGTTGTGTAATGAAATTACTGTTTAAAAATTCAGTAATGCATTACAATTATTGAAATTTGATCAGATGTGTTACTCGTTACTCGTTTTATTAAAATGGATAGATATTTTTAGTGCAAATAAATGAATATACAAACTGACCCTACCATAGCTGAGACACAGCTGTCGGTTGACGTGACCTGTTGCAGAGTCTTCACTACTGAGCGGAGGAAAAAATGAAGCTACTTTGTTTTTGTGGAAATAGACAGATTATTTTTCCTTTGTTGCAGTTAAAAGCATATTGATGGGTTGCAAGCCAAAGTCCCAGTTGAGACCTACTGCAATCTTCAGAAGCGCCTGGAAACAGCAACAAAGCTCTGGCAAAGCTAGCGCTAAGTAACAGCTAGTTATGCTATCAACACCGTGTTAGTGGATCTATGCTATCTGAACAGCCACAGCTGGATGTAAAGTGGAAATACTCTTGTCCCAAGAGCCACAGCTGGATGGTGGTAACGTATCATCACTTCCTGTGTTACTATCTGGTGTGGTTTGCTTCGTGCTTAGCTCTCCTCACTCTCCTGAGGATTATTGCCTTTAATTGCATTTTAATCACTTTTTTCCATCAACTTTCACCACTCACTGCTATTTAACAAGCCTCTCGCACCTGTGTGCGCACTTAGTGTCACTTAATCACCCTCTTTAGCCTTCTGTTCACCTTTCATCGGTGTTTGTGTTAGCTTTGGGTTAGCCACTAGCTATGGCTACTAGCTCTCCTTCTCCTCTGGTGTGTCTATGTCAGATGTTTAGCTACACCTCTGCCTGTTTTAGTGATAATGGTAAATGTAATAAATGTTGTCTTTTTGAGGCGCTTTGAGGTGAGGTTGTGTCATTTGGAATCCTGGCTCCACTGCATTGAAACATCGTCAGTGGCAGTTAATTATGACAGACTCCCCTTAGTTGCAGCGGAGCACCCTAGCATAGGACCTGCCAGCCGTCCCCCGGCATCCACCTCTCCTGAGCAGCCAGGAGAGAACGGGTGGGTGATGGTGAGAAGGAAGCATAGTTGCAAGTTCCTGGTTCACCACCAACCTGTTCATGTTTCTAATCGCTATTCCCCACTCAGCGACACACCCTCTGAGGAAAAAAGTCTGATCATTGGTGACTTTATAGTCAGAAACGTGAACCTAGAGATTCCAGTGGCCATAGTAAAATGCATTCCCGGGGCCAGAGCAGGAGACATTGAGTCAAATTTGAAAATGCTGGCTAAAGGTTGTGGCAATTGTGTAAACAATTGCCACAACAAATGTGTTGTGACAATTGTGTAAACAATTGTGGAGTAAATACTCCACAATTGTTATCCACACCGGCATTAACGACATCCGACTCAGGCAGTCGGAAGTTACAAAACTTAGTGTGGAATTGGGATGTAACTTTACCAAAACAATGTCTGCCTCTGTAGTATTCTCTGGGCCCCTCCCCAATCTGACCAGTAATGACATGTTTAGCCACATGTCATCCTTCAACCGCTGGCTATCTGTGTGGTGGAATGCAAATGATGTGGGCTACTGTCATGTTCTGATGAGCGCACGCCCCCTCCTTCCCGTTCTCTTCTCTGGCAATCAGAATCAGAATCAGAATCAGCTTTATTGGCCAAGTATGCACAACACATACAAGGAATTTGACTTTGGCTAAAAACTTGCTCTCGTTGTTCAGGTGGAGGATTTAAATAAGGATTCAATAATAAGGATTCAATTCAATCAACTCACCTGGGAGATGAGACACACCTGCTGCCTCTAATCAGCCAGTGCTTATAAGGATCTGCTCTTCAGTGCCTCAGCACTGGCTCGTTTGGGTACATTGCCTCAAAAGAAGCAAGTATAACTTTATTTGTGTAGGTGTAGTCCTCGCACTCACCTTTTCCTCTTCTCCTTTATTCTCAGGTTGCTGCCTCCTGTGCGGGTGTGTCTTCGGGGATTGTGTGCGCTCACCTGTCCCATCATCCTCACCACAGCCAGCTTCATCCTGCTGGTTTGTCTCTCCCCACTGGGGCTCTCTGTCGGATTGCCTGTTCGGCCCAAGTAAGTGGTAATTTGTTTATTCCACTTCCCTGTCTTCATTTCTCCTCTAACAGCTCTCGTCTCTCTTCCCACAGGCCACTTCCTCTGGCGAGTGACAATTTCTGTAGCTGTGCTCCATCTGTTTTGAAATTTAATAAATTTGCAAACTTAGGTTTTGTGTCCTGTGTGTTCCCTTGCTGCTGTATTCTGCACGTGAGCTGTCTTATAAATTAAATCATGACAGAACGAGCCAACCATAACCTCAGCTCAGCAAGTGTGGCAGCATTGGAACACTCGGTCCTCGACCACTTAGATGCAACCGAGAGGCAGGTGGCTTTGCTAACCCTGCAGCTGCAGACGATTACGCAGCTGCTGGGCACCGTAACTCAACAATTGGCTAACCCGGCTCCTCCTGCTCCTGCTGTTGTTATTTGCTGTACCACCTCCATTCCCACGCCTGCCCTGTACACGGGGGAGGTGGGGAAATGTAGGGAGTTCTTATGTCATGTATGGCTGTATTTGGAGCTGGTGGGAGGGGAGTACCCTGATGACACCGGTAAGATTCATTTCATGACCCTTCTGCTTCGGGACCAAGCCCTGAGATGGGCGCGGGCCATTCTTGACAGCCCGGAAGGGGCTGGCTACACTTTTGAACGATTTGTGGTCGAGTTCACCCATACATTTAACCGGACAGAAAGTCAGGGGAACATCATGAGCCGCTTTTTGTCTCTCCGCCAGGGTGCTCGATCTGTGGCTGAGTTCTCGGTGGAGTTTTGAGTCGAAGCGGCAGACTCGGGGTGAAATGAGGTTGTGCTATGCAGCGCGTTCCTCCACAGTTTAAACCCACACCTCTGGCTTAACCACAAGAACCTTGAGTATTTGCGGTCGGCCGGCCGGCTTAATGCCAGGCAGGCCAGCTGGGCCTTATTGAGCCTCCTGAGCCACTGGGATGGCAGTGGCTCAGGAGGTAGAGCAGGTCGTCCAACAACCACATGGTTGGCGGTTCGAATCCCGCTCTCCCCAGATATCCTGCCGTTGTGTCCCTGGGCAAGACACTTCACCCCCAATTGCTCCTGGTGGGTCTGGAAGTGCCATGTGAGGTAGCATGCCACCATCAGTGTGTGAATGTGTGTGTGTGAATGGGTGGAAAGCAGGATCTGTAAAGTGCTTTGTGTCATGGCAGCCGCTGGGCCGTCATCAGCCCCGGCTGCGCACACACCTCCCACCAATAACCAGCAGGCCTTAAAAGCCGGTGTCACTGACTGCTCAGCACGGAGTCGTCTGTCTACTTCGCCACGCAACGCGTCACAGACCCGACCTCTAGCCAGAGCATCCACGACGCATCATCGTCAAGCCTCGTCACGTAAGCCACAGAATAACTCACCTTGTCAGAGTATTCTCCCCTGTGCACAGGTGGATCTCCCTGGCGGCGGACTTGTCTCCCCTAGCAACGGGGCTTCTCCTCCTCCTCCTCGGATCTCCTCCTCATCGTCACAGCACCAAGCCCCATGCTCACCTAGCCACTCTAAGCCACGGAGCAGGCAAGAGTCTCCCAGCGCCACCTGCAAGTAAGCAGCGCACCTTGTTACATCTTCTTACTACGAGATGCATTAATCCCCCTGTGCTTGTGTGTTTCCAGGGTTGCCAGGTTGCAGCGGGACTCGCTCAGCTCCAGCTGTCTTCCAGCATCACAATCACCCACACATCCACAATCATAACACTCACTCTAACAGCCGGCTGGATCACCTGGAAGGACGCCAGGCGTTCCCCCCGGCCGCCGGGGCATCACCAGCCCCTGCTAATTCACCTGCTAGTCAGGCCCACCAACCTTCCTTACCTCGCCTCACTCCCGTGCCTACCCCCGCCCGCTTTAGCGGCAAACTCGGGGAGGCACGAGGTTTCCTGCTGCAGTGTGGGACAGTGTTTCACCGTGTCCCGGGAGATTTTCCCACAGATCACAGAAGAATAGGGTATATCTCCAACCTGCTTGAGGGAAGAGCATTAGCTTGGGCATACGTGATTATGGCGAAGCCCAGCTACGCTCATTTAACATACCAACAGTTTGTAGCAGAGTTCTTGGAGGTTTTTGATCACACTGATCGGGACACGGTGCTAACAGATCGTCTTTTGAATCTTTGGCAGGGCAGTAATTCTGCAGCCGATTTCGCTGTGGACTTCCGGGTATTAGCTACGGAGGTGGGGTGGGAGGATTCTGCTCTGTGTAGTATTTTTCTCCGCAGCCTTAGCCCAGAACTGAGGGATGAGCTAGCGGCACGGGATAAACCAGACAAATTAAGCGAACTGATCTCCCTTACCATTAGCCTCGACAACAGGCTGAAGGAGTGGGCAACCGAACGTAGAGCTGCTAGTCGCTCAATTAAATCAGGCCCCCGCTCCTCTCGGCCACCCCTGCCGGCTCTGCCTCCCCCGGAGGAACTTCTGGGGAAGGAGGAGATGAGTTTAGGGCAATCAGGTGTTTCGGCGGCTGAGAGACAGCGCCGAAGGGATCTGGGTCTGTGTTTTTACTGTGGTAGTGGGTCCCACGGGGTAGCTGAGTGTAGCAATCGGTTAAAAAGGGGAGGTCCGTGGGTCACAGTAGGGGGACTCACGGACGTAGACCAGAAAAAGCCCCTCACCCGTTGTCTCATTGCTATCAGACTGATCTACAAACACAGGGAAAATTCTACGCACGCTCTCATTGACTCTGGAGCTGAGCAAAGCTTCATTTCAGAAGACCTGGCAACCCGTTTGGGCCTCAGTTGTCAACCCCTCTGCCCGCCTGCCAACCTTGTCACGCTGTCAAAGACCCCGCTCGCCACTGTTTCCCACCAGACGGCCCCTGTGTCGGCGATCATTTCTGGAAACCATCGGGAGGATATCCGGTTCTTGGTGTTGCCCATCTCCGCCTCGTCTATTATCCTGGGTTATCCATGGCTGTGCCTACACAACCCCTCATTTGATTGGCAGGCGGGAAACATCACAGCATGAAGCCCCTTTTGTCTCAGTGCCTGTCTTCAGTCTGCAGCATGTGCTCCCTCTGTTTCTGTGACCCCTCCCACGTCCCCGCCCCCGGACCTGTCCAGAGTACCAGAGGTCTATCACGATCTGGGAGCAGTCTTTAGCAAGTCACGGGCGCTGTCCCTTCCCCGCCACCGCCCCTACGACTGTGCGATCAACCTCCGGGCAGGGGCCCCGCTGCTGGCAAGTCGTTTATACAGCCTGTCAGCTCCGGAGCGGGAGGCCATGGACACGTATATCAAGGAGTCCCTCAGCTCCGGGAACATCCGTCCATCCTCCTCGGCGGTGGGGGCAGGATTCTTTTTCGTGGGAAAAAAGGATGGCTCTCTACGCCCCTGTATCGATTTTCGGGGTTTGAATGAGATCACCATCAAGGACAAATATGCACTGCCCCTCATGAACGTGGCCTTTGACTCCCTCCAGGGTGCGTCATAGTTCACGAAACTGGACCTTCACAATGCCTATCATCTGGTGCGCATCAGGGAGGGCGACGAGTGGAAGACGGCTTTCCGGACCCCAAGCAGCCACTTTGAATACCTGGTGATGCCGTTTGGGATAACCAACGCTCCGGCCGTCTTCCAGCGTCTAATCAACGACGTCCTCCGGGACTTCCTAAACTCCTTCGTGTTTGTGTGTCTAGATGACATTCTGACCTTTTCACGCACATTGGAGGAGCACCAGGTGCATGCTCGACGGGTCCTGCAGTGCCTCCTGGAGAACCAGCTATTCGTCAAGGCCGAGAAGTGTGAATTCCATACGAACTCAACGTCTTTCTTGGGGTTTATTATTGTCCATAATCAGGTGCTCCCGGACCCGGCCAAGGTCAAGGCGATGGTGGATTGGCCCACTCCCACGTCCAGGAAACAATTGCAGGGGTTTCTGGGATTTGCCAACTTTTACCGTCGCTTTGTGCCGAAGTTTGGGATCATCGCCAAGCCCCTGACCAGCCTCACGTCCCCCAAGACCCCCTTCCGCTGGAGCGAGGAGGCTGCTACGGCATTCAGGAAGCTGAAGGAGGAGTTTGCTTCTGCCCGTGTCTTGACCCAGGTGGACCCGGACCTGCAGTGCTTGGTGGAGGTGGACGCCTCGGATTCTGGAGTTGGGGCGGTTCTTTCCCAGCGCTCTCCCGTGGACGGGGTGATCCGCCCGTGCGTCTTCTTTTCCCACCAGCTGACGCCTGCCGAGAGGAACTATGGCATCGGGGACAGGGAGTTGCTGGCTGTCAAGCTCGCCCTGGAGGAGTGGAGGTACTGGCTGGAGGGGGCTGCCCAGCCGTTCATCGTCTGGACAGATCACAAGAACCTTGAGTATCTCCGGACGGCTAAGCGGCTAAACTCCCGCCAGGCTCGCTGGTCTCTCTTCTTTGGGCGGTTTAATTTTACCATCATCTACTGGCCAGGGAGCAAGAACACCAAGCCGGACGCCCTCTCCAGGCAGTTCGAGGCAGAGTCGTCTGGGGATCAGGAAGAGACCATCCTGCCTTCATCCTTTGTGGTGGGCGCCCTCGTGTGGGAGATCCGGGACAGAGTCAGGAAGGTGCAGGAGAATGAGCCCGACCCGGGTGGGGGTCCCCCGGGCGGATTGTTTGTCCCCTCGTCGGCCAGGAGTGAGGTCATCCAGTGGGGTCACGCCTCCAAGTTGGCGTGCCACCCGGGAATTGCCCGCACCATCGACCTGCTCCAGAGAGCCTTCTGGTGGCCAAGGCTGAGGAAGGATGTCACCAACTATGTCCGGGCCTGCGCCCAGTGCGCCACCGGGAAATCGTCATCTTTCCCCCCGGCAGGTCTTCTCCATCCTCTGCCGGTCCCTTCTCGCCCCTGGTCCCATGTGGCTCTGGACTTCGTGACAGGCCTGCCCCCTTCGGACCATCTCACCTCGGTGCTGACGATAGTGGATCGTTTCTCCAAGGCAACCCATTTTGTGCCACTCCAGGGGTTGCCTTCGGCACAGGAGACGGCGGACCTCCTGGTTCAGCACGTGGTTCGTCTTCACGGCATCCCTACAGACATTGTCTCGGACCGAGGCCCGCAATTCGTTTCCCAGGTCTGGAAGGCGTTCTGCACGGCGTTGGGGGCCACGGCAAGTCTCTCCTCGGGGTATCACCCTCAGAGTAACGGCCAGTGTGAGCGAGCCAATCAGGAGCTGGAGGCTGCGCTCTGCTGCGTCATTTCTTCATGTTCCTCGTCCTGGAGTACGTTTCTGCCCTGGATTGAGTACTCACACAACGCCACAGTGTCTTCAGCAATGGGAGTGTCCCCCTTCAAGGCATCTTTGGGGTATGACCCCCCGCTGTTCCCTGAGGAGGAGAAGGAGGTGGCTGTCCCTTCTGTGCAGGCCCATGCCAAGCATTGTCGCCGGATCTGGACCATCACCCGTAAGGCCCTCCTCAAGACCGCGGAACGCAATACCCAGATGGCCAACCGTCACAGGAGACCTGCCCTGGATTATAAGGTGGGTCAACAGGTTTGGCTATCCACAAAGAATATCAGTGTGCCGGCCAAGAAACGCAAGTTAACCAAGCATTTCATCGGTCCATATGTGATTTCTCGGATCATTAACCCAGTGACTGTGCGCCTAGCTCTCCCCCCTTCCATGCGCATCTGCCCCTCTTTTCATGTCTCCCAGGTGAAGCCCTACATCTCCGGCCCCCTGTGCCCGCCCCCCCCCCCGAGGATGATCGACGACCACCCGGCTTGGGGGATTACTGCCATCTTGGATGTCCACCGGCGGGGTTGAGGTCTTCAGTATTTGGTGGACTGGGAGGGATTCGGTCCTGAACACCATTCCTGGATTCGCCCTGTGTTGATTCTTGACAAACAGCTCATCCGCGATTTCCATCGGGCGCATCCAGGTAGGATGGGGCAGGTGCCTGGAGGCACCTCTAGAGGGGGGAGTACTGTCATGGCGGCCGCTGGGCCGTCATCAGCCCCAACTGCGCACACACCTGCCGCCAATAACCAGCAGGCCTTAAAAGCCGGTGTCACTGACTGCTCAACACGGAGTCGTCTGTCTACTTCGCCACGCAACACGTCACAGACCCGACCTCTAGCCCGAGCATCCACGATGCATCATCGTCAAGCCTCGTCACGTAAGCCACAGAATAACTCACCTTGTCAGAGTATTCTCCCCTGTGCACAGGTGGACCTCCCTGGCGGCGGACTTGTCTCCCCTAGCAGCGGGGCTTCTCCTCCTCCTCCTCGGATCTCCTCCTCATCATCACAGCACCAAGCCCCACGCTCACCTAGCCACTCTAAGCCACGGAGCAGGCAAGAGTCTCCCAGCGCCACCTGCAAGTAAGCAGTGCACCTTGTTACATCTTCTTACTACGAGCTGCATTAATCCCCCTGTGCTTGTGTGTTTCCAGGGTTGCCAGGTCGCAGCGGGACTCGCTCAGCTCCAGCTGTCTTCCAGCATCACACTCACCCACATCCACACTCATAACACTCTTTGATTTAATAAATAATTGTCAAACTGTCTTACTCGTGTCAGTGTCTGTCTCCTGGGTCAAGCAATCATGTCGGGGTTTGGTCATCAAGAGATGAGAATAAAAGCGCTATATAAGTGAATGCCATTTACTATTTACCATTTTATTTTTCCAGAGGTTTAACTTTACTATCACTAACAGGCCTGGTTCTCGGAACACCAAACCGGATACGCTCTACCGCCAGTTTGGTTCCGAGGAGGTAGCCCCCCCGTCCCTCCCCCAGCCTATTTTCCCTACCTCCTGCATCATGGGAGCCCTTACTTGGGACATTGAGCGGAAGGTCCGACAGGCCCAGTCCCGGGAGCCCGAACCAGTGGGATGCCCCCGGAACAGACTGTTTGTCCCTGCCACCCTCCGCAGCAAAGTTGTCCACTGGGGTGACACCAGCCACTTCGACTGCCTCCCTGGGATCTCCTGCACCATCAACCTAGTCCGGCAGGCGTTTTGGTGGCCCACGCTGCGGCGGGACGTGCAGCAGTACATCAAGGCCTGCCAAACCTGCACCTGGGGCAAGTCTGACTTCTCCCTCCCCTGCTGGTCTCATCCTCCTCCTCTGCCCACCCCTGGTTTGCCCCTGGTTCCACATTGCCCTTGATTTCATCACTGGACTGCCACCCTCCCACGGGAAGTCAGTCATCCTTACTATTGTTGACCGCTTCTCCAAAGCTGTTCACCTGGTTGCCCTACCCAAACTCCCCTTTGCCCTAGAGACTGCCAGGCTCCTTACTTTCCATTTTATTTGTCTGCACGGCATTTCCTATGACATCATGTCTGACCGGGGCCCCCAGTTCACATCTCAGGTCTGGAAGTCCTTTTGTTGCACCCTGGACACCTCTGTCAGTCTCACATCTGGTAACCATCCACAGAGCAATGGGCAGGATGAACACACCAACCAGTCCCTGGAGGCCACTCTCAGATGTGTAGCAGCCGAGAATCTGTCTACACGGAGCACGCACCTGACCTGGGTAGAGTACACCCACAACTCGGCCGTCTTTACTGCCACAGGCCTCACCCCCTTTGAAGCCTCATTGGGATACACACACCCCTCTCTTACCTATGGCCGAGAAGGAGGTCATGGTGCCGTCTGTGGGGGTCCATGCTTGCCGCTGCATCTGGAGATCCACCTGGGCTGGCTTCTCCCACTCTGTGGAGCGCAATTTTCAAGCTGCTGACTGGAAGCGGACTCCCGGACCCAAATACACTGTGGGGCAGCAAGCTTGGCTGATGGCAGATCAGATCCCGTTGAAGACGGACTCGAGGAAGTTATCCCCCTGCTTCCTGGGACCAATTACCCAAATCATCAATGATGCCTCGATCTGGTTGAAGCTCCCACAGACCCTACGAGTGCACCCGACCTTTCATGTATCCCATATCAAACCTGTTTCTGTGAGTCCCCTTTGTCCCCCCCCCGAAGCTGCCTCCTTCTCCTCACGTACTCAACGGCCATACCACCTTCACTGTCCAGCGAATTCTGGATGTTCGCCATCGGGGCCAAGGCCTGCAGTACCTGGTCCACTGGGAGGGCTATGGCCCGGAAGAACGATCATGGATCACCAAGTCTCATTTCCACAATAAGGGGATGGTCCGGGCCTACCATCGAGCCCATCCCGACAAACCTAGTGGACCGCCAGGAGGCGCTTCTTGGGGGGGGGCACTGTCATGTGCTGGTGAGTGCAGGCCCCCTCCTTCCCATTCTATCCTCTGGCAATCGACTCACCTGGGAGATGAGACACACCTGCTGCCTTTAATCAGCCAGTGCTTATAAGGATCTGCTCTTCAGTGCCTCAGCGCTGCCTCGTTTGGGTACAATGCCTCAAAAGAAGCAAGTATAACTTTATTTGTGTAGGTGTAGTCCTCGCACTCACCTTTTCCTCTTCTCCTTCATTCTCAAGTTGCTGCCTCCTGTGCGGGTGTGTCTTCGGGGATTGTGTGCGCTCACCTGTCCCATCATCCTCACCACAGCTGTATTCCTTCTCTACCCGGTCAGGCACTGCCAGTCTGGCTTCTTACCATCCCACAGCCAGTTTCATCCTGCTGGTTCGTCTGTCCCCACTGGGGTTCCCTGTCGGATTGCCTGTTCGGCCCAAGTAGGTGGTAATTTGTTTATTCCACTTCCCTGTCTTCATTTAAGATAAGATAAGATAAGATAAGCCTTTATTAGTCCCACAACGGGGAAATTCCAGGATTGCAACAGCACAGGGATAGCAACACTCAGAGCAACAATCAGAAGGCAAGAAAAAAAACAAGCAAGCAAAAGCAGCTAATATACATATGTACATATTACTATAAAATATATATATATACACACACACACACAGACACACAGTGCAGAGCATTGTAGCTGGATGGAATGAATATATGAACACACAGTGCAGAGCATTGTAGCTAGATGGAATAAATATGTAAATATATAAACACCCACAGTACGGAGCATTGCAGCTAGGTGGAATAAATATGCAAGTATATAAACACACACAGTGCGGAGCAATGTAGCTAGATGGAATAATATGTAGATATATAAAAACACAGTGCGGAGCATTGTAGCTAGATGGAATAAATATATAGCTATATAAATATAAACACACCCAGTGCTGAGCATTGTAGCAAGATGGAATAAATATATAGATATATAAATATAAACACACCCAGTGCAGAGCATTGTAGCTAGATGGAATAAATATGTAAATATATAAACACACACAGTGCAGAGCATTGTTGCTAGGTGGGATGAAACAGCATAACCGTCTATTTAGTTATCCTACATGGTATGATTATGTGCCCATACATATTCTCACCCTCCATAGCGACCGGTATGTTCCTAGTTGTATGCCGGAGAGGACCATTGTGTAAGTCTATTGCATCTTTTGCATTCAAAAAAAACTATTAGTTTGTTACGTCTTTTTGCTATCTCTGCGAGCAGCCCTGCTTAGGTTGTACAGTCTGACAGCCGTTGGTAGGAAGGACCTACGAAACCTCTCGGTTGTGCACCTGGGATGATGTAGTCTGCTGCTAAATGAGCTCCTCAGTGCATCCAGTATGTCCTGCATAGGGTGGAACTCGGACTCCAGCAGAGATGACAGTTTAGCCACCGTCCTTCTCTCTCCTATCTCCTCCATCGGATCAAGGCGTTGCCCCAGGACAGAGCTAGCTTTCTTAATCAGTTTGTTCAGTCTCTTCCTATCGGCTGCAGTAATGCCACTGCCCCAGCAGACCACTCCAAAAGTGATGGCTGATGCCACCACCGTGTCATAGAATGACTTCAGCAGCGCCCCTTGTACACCAAAAGACCTGAGTCTCCTCAGCAGGAACAGCCTGCGCTGTCCCTTCTTGTAGAGTGCGTCAGTATTGTGTGACCAGTCTAGTTTATTGTTCAGATGAATACCCAGGTACTTGTAGGATGTCACCATCTCGATGTCTGTTCCCTGTATATTTACTGGTGCTGTGAGGGGCTGCCCATGCCTGCGGCAGTCCACCACCAGCTCCTTAGTTTTCCTCGCGTTGATCTGGAGGCAGTTCCGATGGCACCAGTCCACAAAGTCCTGGATAAGCCCTCTGTACTCAGCTTCATCTCCGCTGGAGATGAGACCAACGATCGCAGAGTCATCAGAGAACTTCTGTAGATGGCAATGTGTTGTGTTGTGTGAGAAGTCCGCAGTATAAAGAGTGAACAGGAAGGGAGCCAGCACCGTTCCCTGGGGGGCCCCCGTGCTACTGATGATCGTGTCGGAAACACAGTCCCGGGTTCTCACAAACTGAGGCCGGTTCGTGAGGTAGTCCAGGATCCATGATGACAGGTGCTGGTCCACCCCTGCGCGCAGCAGCTTGTCCTTCAGGATCATCGGTTGGATGGTGTTGAAAGCACTGGAGAAGTCAAAGAACATGATCCTCACCATATTCCCGGGCTTCTCCAGGTGGCACAGAGAACGGTGAAGGAGGAAGATCACCGCATCCTCCACCCCAATGCCATGCTGGTAGGCGAACTGGAGTGGATCCATCGCTGGTTCCACCAGGGGGCGGAGATGAGCAAGGAGCAGTCTCTCCAGGGTCTTCATCAAGTGGGACGTCAAGGCCACCGGTCTGAAGCTGTTCAGGTCTTTGGGGTGGGAAGTTTTTGGTACAGGTACCACACAAGATGTTTTCCACAGCTGTGGTACCCTCCCCAGTTTCAGGCTCATGTTGAAGATATATGTCACAATCCCACACAGCTGGTCTGCACAGGACTTGAGGAGCTTTGCGCTGATGCCGTCCGGTCCCGACGCCTTCCTCGCCTTGATCTTCCTCAGCTCCGTCCTCACCTGGGTCTTGGTCAGGGTCAGGATGGGGGGCTGTGTGTTGGGAGTGGGGGGGGTGTCGGTGGAGTGGGGAGTGGGTAGCAGGACTTGATTTCTTAGAGGCAGCAGTGGTTGTTGTGCAGACAGGGGGGAGGGCGGTTGGTCAAATCTATTGAAAAACAGATTCGGGTTGTTCGCCCACTCCCTGCCCCCCGTGGCCTGGGGGGAGGTATTCTGGAGCCCCGAGATGGTTTTGAGGTTTCTCCAGACCCCGCTGATGTCGCTCTGTTGCAGCTTGTCCTCCATCTTCTTCCTGAAGCTGTCCTTGCCTTCTCTGATCTTTCTCCTCAGCTCCCTCTGTACGGACTTCAGCATCTCCCTGTTCCCCGACCTGAAGATCCTCTTCTTCTCTCTCAGAAGTGTTTTTATCTCAGGGTTGATCCAGGGTTTGTTGTTTGAGTGATGCCGTATGGTCTTGGTGGGAACGGATTTGTCCACACAGAAGCTGAGGTAGCCCGTGAAGGTGTGAATGAGGCCATCGATGTCCTCACCATGTGGATCGCAGAGCTGCTTCCAGGCAGTGGCTTCAAAACAGTCCTTTAGAGTGTCCATTGTCTCCTCAGACCATAACTCCACAGTGTGCATGGCCGGAGGTTGTCTGTGCACTAGGGGTTTGTACACCGGTCGGAGATGAACCAAGTTGTGATCCGATCTCCCAAGTGGGGGGAGTTGTGATGAGGTGTACGCCTCCTTAGTGTTTGCGTAGAACAAATCCAGTGTTTTATTGTCTCTAGTGTGGCATGTGACATACTGGGTGAAAGTGGGCAGAATGGGAGACAGTGAAACGTGGTTGAAATCGCCTGAGATGAGGAGAAGAGCATCTGGGTGTTCTGTCTGCAGCCTGCTGGTTACTGAATGGATGACGTCACGCGCTGTCCCAGCGTTCGCCGTCGGATTTGCATAAACAACAATGCAGATCACGTGTGAGTGTTCTCTCAGGAGATATGTAGGCCTCATGCTAACAGCTAGCAACTCAATGTCTTTGCTGCAGTGTCGTTGTTTAACAGTGATATGTCCCGGTCTACACCAGTTGTTGTTAACATACATTATCACTCCACCGCCCCTAGTTTTGCCACTCTCTGGTGTTCGGTCAGCTCGTATCATGTGAAAACCCTCCAGCTCAATGTTAGCATCTGCTGCTAGTTCAGTTAGCCACGTCTCAGTAAACAAAAGGAGAGAGCACTCCCGGTAAGTGCTATCATAACGGGAGATAGCCGCTAGCTCATCTAACTTTCCCAGTATCGACCGTACATTTCCCATGACAACAGATGGAAGGGAGGGTCTGTACCTTATATTTTTTGTCCTCCGCCTTACTCCAGCCCGGCAGCCGCAGCGTTTTCGTCTCAGTTCTCTCGGTATGTCGAGTTTTTCCAGTGGGACCGGGTGGCGGTTAAATGCTAGCAGCTCTTCCCTGTTGTATCGAATCCTGCTATAAACAGTGGCTCCGTCCACCGGCTCAGGAGACATTTGGGACGATCTGTGTGTCCGTGATATAAGTGGGGTGAAAAAAAAAAGAAAAAAAAAGTGATCAAAAGAGAGAGGAAGGGAAAAAAAAAACTCGGAATCGAGCCGCTGTTGCAAAAGGCAGCCGACTGGTGTGGCGCCGAGAGATGACAATGATGATGAGATGATGAGAGATTTCTCCTCTCCTCTCCTCCTCTGGTGTGCTCTCTCTGTCAGATGTTGAGCTACACCTCTGCCTCTTTTAGCGATAACGGTAAATGTAATAAATGTTGTCTTTTTGAGGCGCTCGAGGCGAGGTTGTCTGATTTGGAATCCCGGCTCCGCAACATTGAAACACCGTCTGCGCCAGTTAATCTTGACGGACGCCCATTAGCTGCAGCGGAGCTAGCTAGCTTAGGTCCCACTGTCAGCGGTTCCCCGGCTCTCCTCAGCAGCGAGGAGACTGGGTGGGTGACGGTGAGAAGGAAGCCTAGTCGCAAAGCCCCGGTACACCACCAACCTGTTCACGTTTCTAATCGTTTTTCCCCGCTCAGCGACACACCCGCTGAGGAAAAAACTCTGATCATTGGCGACTCTGTAGTCAGAAACGTGAACCTAGAGACTCCAGCGGCCATAGTCAAATGTAGACTCTAGCATCAGACTCTAGACTTGGTGGCCCCCTTAAAAAAGAAAAAGTCTAATCAGAGATTTCTAACTCGTTGGTTCAACACAGAAACTCGTAGCTTAAAACAGAAGACTCGTCAATTAGAAAGAAAATGGCGCTCTACTAATTTAGATGAAATCTATTTAGCTTGGAGAAATCATCTTTTAATTTATAAAAAATCTCTTAGAAAAGCTAGAACGAGTTATTACTCTGCATTAATAGAAGAGAACAAGAATAATCCCAGGTTTCTTTTCAGTACTGTAGCCAGGTTGACAAAGAGTCAGGACTCTGTCAATCCTAGCATTGCCTTAGAGCTTACTAGTCAGGACTTTATGAACTTTTTCAATAATAAAATTTCATCCATCAGAGATAAAATCAATCAGATTCTTCCCACAGTTAACTTAAATACTGTAACTACTACAACTCCTTCTTTTGATGTCTGTCTTGATGAGTTTACTCCAATCGACCTTTGTGAGTTAGACAAAATAGTTTCCTCATCCAAACCTTCAACTTGTCTTTTAGACCCTATTCCTACCAGGTTATTTAAAGAAGTCTTCCCACTTATTGGTAGCTTTATTCTTCATATAATCAATTCTTCATTAACTTTAGGCCATGTACCGCAGGCTTTTAAAACGGCTGTAATTAAACCCTTACTCAAAAAGCCAACGCTAGATCCAGGAGCTTTAGCTAACTATAGACCAATCTCTAATCTCCCTTTCATTTCAAAAATCTTAGAAAGAGTTGTTGCTACGCAATTATTTGACCACCTGCAGGGAAATGGTTTACTTGAAGAGTTTCAATCTGGGTTTAGAATCCATCATAGTACTGAAACAGCCTTAGCGAAGGTCACTAACGACCTCCTCATTGCATCTGATAATGGACTAGTTTCTGTACTTGTCCTTTTAGACCTTAGTGCAGCTTTTGATACTATCGATCATAATATTCTACTTGATAGATTAGAACACTATGTTGGACTTAATGGAACTTCGTTGCAATGGTTTAGATCTTATTTATCTGATAGGTTCCAGTTTGTTCATGTAAATAATGAGTTTTCTTTCAACTCAAAGCTTAGTCATGGAGTTCCACAGGGATCTGTGCTAGGCCCTACTCTTTTTAGTTTATATATGCTTCCGTTAGGCAACATTATTAGAAAGCACTGTATACATTTTCATTGTTATGCAGATGACACACAATTATATCTGTCAATGAAGCCAGATGATAGTAATCAATTAGCCAAGTTAGAAGCCTGTCTTAAGGAAATCAAAGCTTGGATGACTTGTAATTTCCTGCTATTAAATTCAGATAAGGCTGAAGTCATTCTTGTTGGTCCAAAAAACCTTAGAAATTCCTTTCCAAATCAAACTTTCAGTTTGGATGCAGTTTCTCTTTCTCTTAATAGCTCTGTGAGGAACCTTGGAGTTATTTTTGATCAGGATTTGTCCTTCAATTCACATATTAAATTTGTTTCTAAGACTGCCTTCTATCATTTGCGTAATATTGCCAAGATTAGGAGCATCTTGTCTCAGAGTGATGCTGAGAAACTGATCCACGCTTTTGTTAGCTCGAGATTAGATTATTGTAATTCTTTATTATCAGGCTGTCCTAAAACATCTTTAAAAAGTCTTCAGCTGATCCAAAATGCTGCAGCAAGAGTTTTAACAGGTACTAGAAAGATAGATCATATCTCTCCGGTTCTGGCCTCCCTTCATTGGCTTCCCATAGAGTTTAGAATTAAGTTTAAAATCCTTCTTCTTACTTACAAAGCTCTAAACAATCAGGCTCCTTTTTATTTAAAAGATCTGATACTACCGTATTATCCTAACAGAGCACTACGCTCCCAAAATGCAGGATTACTTGTAATACCTAGAATCTCCAAAAGTACAATGGGAGGCAGAGCCTTCAGTTATCAAGCTCCTCTCCTGTGGAATCAGCTGCCAATCTGGATTCGGGAGTCAGACTCGATCTCTGTTTTTAAGAATAGGGCTAAAACCTACCTTTTTGATATAGCCTACAATTAGGGAGGGATCATGTGTTTCTGAACCCTCCCTTAGTTATGCTGCTAATAGGTTTAGTCAGCCGGAGGACCTCCAGTAATGCACTGGGCCTCACTCCTTTCCTCACTCTCTATGAAATATTTTTTTTTGCTGGTCATTAACATTTGTTTGTTCTCTCCCATAGATTGAGTCCCCATCGTGCTGTTTGCTCTCTACATGTCTGTTCTTTTCTTCTTCTCTATCCCCTCACCCCCCCCAGCCAGTCGCAGCAGATGACTGCCCCTCCCTGAGCCTGGTTCTGCTGGAGGTTTCTTCCTGTTAAAAGGGAGTTTTTCCTCTCCACCGTCGCCAAGTGCTTGCTCACAGGGGATCGCCTGATTGCTGGGGTCTTTCTGCAACTGTGGGGGTCCCCCCCTACAGTTGATAGTGCTATGAGATGATTGTTGTTGTGAAATGGTGCTATATAAATAAAGTTGAATTGAATTGAATTGAATTGAATTTCTCCTCTAACAGCTATCGTCTCTCTTCCCACAGGCCACTTCCTCTGGTGAGTGACGTTTTCTGAAGCTGTGCTCCATCTGTTTTGAAATTTAATAAATTCACAAACTTGGGTTTTGTGTCCTGTGTGTTCCCTTGCTGCTGTATTCTGCACGTGAGCTGTCTCATAAATTAAATCATGACAGGCTACATAGATAATTGGAAATCATTTTGGGGAAAACCTGGTCTTATTAGGCAAGACGGCGTCCATCCCACATTGGATGGTGCATCTCATTTATCTAACAATATGGCATTGTTTTTATCCAAAGTCCCAGCTATCACAGCTATCCCTGTGCTGTTGCAATCCTGGAATTTCCCCATTGTGGAACTAATAAAGGCTTCTCTTATCTTATCTTACCTTGACAACTCAGAGTTGGAAACAGGAAGTAGAATCCTCTCTGCAGTTCCTCTTCATCTGCTACCCCTCAACTTAGCCCCCGTCTTCCCCATCACAGAATCTCTGTTTTCTTCCTTGAAAGTAAATAAAAATATAATGTATCAGCATCCCAAAGTGATTACGCAAAAAGTTGGTAAAACTCAAATTAAATATGTAGGTCCTAAATCTAATGACTTGGCCTCTGGTGCTCCTCATAATTTAAAAATTAAATGCGGTTTGTTAAATAATAGGTCTCTAACTCCCAAGTCTCTGCTCGTCCATGATCTGTTAATTGATCATCAGATTGATTTAATATCCCTTACAGAGACTTGATTAGGGCAAGAGGATTATGTTGATCTAAATAAATAATCTCCCTCTGGTTATTTAAACTGTCAAAATCCCAGAAGTTCTGGTTGTGAAGGAGGAGTAGCAACAATTTACCATTCCAAATTACTAGTTAATGTAAAGCAAAAAACACGTTATAATTCCTTCGAGTGCCTGGTCCTCAGTATTGGGCATGTTAGCAATTTTAGGTTAAACCCAATTTTATTTGCCATAGTTTATCGTCTTCCCTCAGCCTACTCAGAGTTTTTATCTGAATGTGCTGCATTCTTAGCGGATTTAGTGCTGAAATTGGATAGAATAATTATAGTAGGGGATTTTAACCCCTTGCACTCTGGTCAATTTCCCTAAAAACGCCAAAAAAAAAACGTGCCCAAAGTAAATCAAAAGCTGTTCTTCAACCCTTTGCAGCATCTTCATGGGGTTGGTCTCATTTAAAAGAAAACACTTTGAATTTTTTGGCAAAACAGATTGAAATGTTTCGTAGAGTTTGTTGGAGAGGAGGTGTTTCTGCATGGGCAACATCTTGTCCTCCATATCTTCCTGCCCAGGCTTGAATCCTACCAACGCCCAACGCTGGAAGGTAGAATACCGGATCACTGGAGAGGACACTCCAGCTTCGCCTTTGGCGTAGACAAAACACGGGGAATGACAGTTACCGGTTATAAGCCAGCGCTCAATTGGCGTAGAGCGCGGAGCCAGGGGTTGTTCCCGACGGTGGGAGGGATCATCGGATCTCACTGGACAGCTACCGCCCGCCTCAAGCTGGGCAGCCCCCAGCCAATAAGGTGCACCTCACTGAAGAACGTGCTAATCACCCATTCGTTCCAGAGTGCAGATTGCGACACATACCATTCATTGGTGTGTTGCAAGGTCAAGCTGCACCTGAAGAAATTCCATCGTGCTAGACAGCCTGGAAAGGCATGGATTGACACCAGCAAGATGGCCCAACCAGAACTTGTTGAGCAGTTTGCCTCCACCTTTGAGAAGGAACTTGGTGTACAGAAGTGACTCAGCAGAGGTGGAAGTGACTCAGCAGAAGTGGGAAGAGCTGCGAAACACCATCTACCGCACATCTTTGGCTACCTTTGGGAGGAAGACCTCAAAGTCACAGGACTGGTTTGACGCCAAGTTGACCGAGATGACCCCCGTCATTGAAGCCAAGCGCTCAGCACTTGCTGAGTACAAGAAGTACCCAAACGAGAAGAAACTCCAGATTATCAGGGCTGCAAGAAGTAAAGTTCAGCAGACTGCTTGGCGCTGTGCCAACGAGTACTGGACACTGGACTCAGCTCAGCCAAGACATTCAAACCGCTGCCATAACAGGGAACATCCGTGGTATGTACGATGGCATCAAGAAAGCACTTGGTCCGGCATAGCAACACTCAGAGCAACAATCAGAAGGCAAGAAAAAAAAAAAAAAAAAAACAAGCAAGCAAGAGCAGCTAATATACATATGTACATATTACTATAAAATATATATATACACACACACACACACACACACAGACACACAGTGCAGAGCATTGTAGCTGGATGGAATAAATATATGAATATAAGATGGAGAGATGGGTGGAACACTACTCCGACCTCTACTCCAGACGGAACACCATGACACCGTCAGCCCTTGATGCCATCGACTGCCTGCCATCCATGGGCGAACTTGACGCCGAACCAACCATCGACGAACTCAGCAAGGCCATTGATAGCTTGGCCACTGGCAAGGCACCCGGCAACAACGGCATACCCCCCGACCTGATCAAGCACTGCAAGACCGCCCTACTGCTGCCATTGCATGACGTCTTCTGCCAGTGCTGAAAGGAAGGTACCATACCACAGGACATGAGGGACACCAAGATCATCACCCTCTACAAAAACAAAGGGGAGAGAAGCGACTGCAACAACTACAGGGGCATCTCCCTCCTCAGCATTGTTGGCAAAGTCTACGCACGAGTTGTTCTTGTTCATCTACAGAAGCTTGCTGAACGTGTCTACCCCGAGTCTCAGTGTGGCTTCCGCGCTGAGCGATCGACGGTAGACATGATATTCTCCATCCGCCAACTCCAGGAGAAATGCAGAGAGCAGAACATGCCCCTGTACGTCGCCTTCATCGACGTCACCAAAGCGTTCGATCTGGTCAGCAGAGAGGGCCTTTTCAAGATCCTGCCAAAGATAGGATGCCCACCAAAGTTGCAAAGCCTCATCGAATCGTTTCACACCAACATGCAGGAGATAGTGCAGCACGATGGCAATGTCTCAGAGCCATTCAACATACGCAGCAGAGTGAAACAGGGCTGTGTACTTGCGCCAACCCTCTTTGGGATTTTCTTTGCTATGCTCCTGAGGCATGCCTTCAGCACAGCAACAGAGGAAATCTACCTGCACATAAGATCTGACGGCAGGCTTTTCAACCTCGCCCGCCTGAAAGCCAGAACCAAAGTATGCGAGGCTCTAATCAGAGACATGCTGTTCGCAGACGACGCTGCAGTCACAACCCACACACAGCAGGAGCTTCAGACCCTGATGGACCGCTTCTCCCAGGCATGCAAGGACTTCGGGCTTACCATCAGCCTGAAGAAGACTAACGTCTTGGCGCAAGGCACGGAAGCACCACCAACCATCACCATCGACGACTACGAGCTGGAGGTTGTGAATCAGTTCACGTACCTGGGGTCCACGATCAGCAACAACCCCTCCCTTGATACAGAGATGGACAAGAGGATTGGAAAATCAGCCTTCACACTCGCTCGCCTCACCACATGAGTGTGGAAGAATCCCAAACTCTCTGTCAAGACGAAGATGGCAGTGTACAACGCCTGCATCATCAGCACACTGCTCTATGGGAGTGAGACGTGGACAACATACGCCTGGCAGGAAAAGAGACTGAACTCCTTCCACTTGCGCTGCATTCACCATATCCTGGACATATCCTGGTAGGACAAAGTGCCCAACACAGAAGTTCTGTCCCGCGCCGGCCTTCCCTCCATGACTGGCAGGAGACGTTGGCCGCCCACAGCTGCGCTTTAGAGACGTCTGCAAGAGAGACATGAAGACCCTGGAGATCAACACAGAGCGCTGGGAGGACCTTGCAACA
Organism: Pholidichthys leucotaenia; assembly: GCA_020510985.1. Classification (NCBI taxonomy): domain Eukaryota; kingdom Metazoa; phylum Chordata; class Actinopteri; order Cichliformes; family Pholidichthyidae; genus Pholidichthys; species Pholidichthys leucotaenia. The sequence continues at coordinate 411,584,089 of CM035838.1, forward strand.
GACCGCTCCAAACGGAGAGGCACCCTGACCAGACAGCTCAAGGCGGGTGAAGAGAGACTGACTGCTGCAGCAGATGAAAAAAGGACCGGCAGGAAGAACGGCCACAGACCCAGCAGCACGGAGACCACCCACAAGTGCGACCTGTGTGACAGGGACTGCCATTCGCGCATCGGCCTGTTCAGCCACAAGCGGTGCTGTTCCAGCAGAGTAGACGTTTAGGATTCCATGGTCATCATAGACCGACAGAGGCTGCCGCCGCCGACTTTTTTGTTCAAAATAAAGTATCTATCTATCTATCTATCTATCTATCTATCTATCTATAAAAAGAAACTTAGGAACACTATGATTCCTTTAAGAGTTTGTCGTTTTAGACCCTCACGTTGCCCACCGTCCCCGTCCCCCCCAAAGCTGTAATTCTAGGGGAAACACTAAGGAGACATCCTGATCAGATGCCCAAAAGACCTCAACTGGCTCCTTTTAATGTGGAGGAGAAGTGGCTCTACTTTGACCCTGTCCCGGATAACTGAACTCCTCACTCCTCATCTCTAAGGGTGAGTCCAGCATCCCTATGGAGACAGCTCATTTCAGCCGCTTGCATCAATGATCTCATTTTTTGGGTCATTACCCAAAGTTCATGACCATAGGTGAGAGTAGGAATGTAGATTTGCTTTATTACTCATCTCCCTCTTCACCACGACTGGCCAGTACAATGTCTGCATCACTGCAGATGATGCTATAACCTGTCTGTTACTCTCCCTCTCCATTTTCCTCTCACTTGTGAGTTTATTTATTTATTTAGCGAATGCAAAGTCCTTAAGCCAAGCAGTTGCCTCCTGGTTTGCTGTATGGAGGGTGTGTAATCCTCCTTCCAGTCTTTGGAGCGGGCAAGCCTCTATGATGTGTTCCATTGTTTGCTCCTCTCCACATGCGCACAGTGGGCTAGGGCTACTGCCCCATCTGTGAAGGCTGGCCAAGCAGGGGCCATGTCCAGTCCTGAAGCGATTGAGTGTAGACCACTGTCTCCTTGGAAGGTTGGTGCCCGGGACCTGTTGGTTGGGGTTTATCACCAGCTGTTTGTTTGGGACCTCCTTGGTCTCCCATTCCTCTTGCCAAGCTGTCTGGATGGTAAAGTCAGCTGGGGGAGGGTTTTTCCAAATCGGCCGTCTGGATGAAAGTCGGGCAGTGGGTGGGGTGTAGATATCTGCATGGATTGGTAAGTGAGGAAAATCTTTTTGGAGCATCCTTTGAGTTAATGCTGCTCGCCGGATGTGTGGAGGGGCTATGTTTGACAGTACAGAGAGCCAGAGGAGTGGTGTTGAGCGGATTGTTCCAGTTATAGTTCTCATGGTTGAGTTGAGCTGGGTGTCTACATGGTGTGTGTAAGATGACCTGGACCAGACAGGGGCACAATATTCTGCTACAGAGTATGAAAGGGCCAGTGCTGAGGTGCGCAGGGTGGAGACTGCCGCCCCCCATTTTGCACCAGCGAGCTTGCAGAGCAGGTTGTTTCGTACCTTCACCTTAGCAGCCGTCCCCTTTAGATGTTCCTTGAAGGATAAGGTCCTATCAAGGGTCACTCCAAGATAAGTTGGATTTGGGGCATGCTTAAGCTTGAGCTTAAGCTTGAGTCCGCTCAGGTGGATGTTTAGTTCTCTGGCAGCTTTTGCATTGTGGAGATGGAATACACTGGAGACGGTTTTTGCTGGGCTTGGTTTTAGGCGCCAGATTTTGCAGAACTGGTCCAGTTTGGCAAGATCTTCCGTGAGCACCCGTTCCAGTGGTTCAAAGTCTGGTGCTTGGAATGCCAAACAGATGTCGTCTGCATAGATGAATTTGCGGGATTTTGTAGTAGGCAGGTCGTTTATGTAGAGGTTGAACAGAGTTGGAGCTAGAACTGAGCCTTGTGGGAGTCCGTTTTTCTGCATTCTCCATGCACTTGTGTTCTGACTGAGGTGGACTCTGAACCTTCGGTTGGTCAGCAGGGTTTTTATAATTGCTGTTGCCCAAGCAGGGATCGCCTTTATAAGTTTCAGGAGGAGGCCTTTGTGCCAGACCGTATCATAGGCGGCTGTAAGATCGAGAAACACAGCCCCTGTCTTCAGTCTGCTCTCGAAGCCATTTTCGATGAAGGTGGTTAGGGCCAGTACTTGTTCTCCTGTACTGCGGTCCTTGCGGAAACCTGCTTGATCCACACTTAGAATATCCTCTATTTCTGGGGAAATGCGTTGCAGTATTAGGCGCTCCATGATTTTGTAAGGAACGCTGAGTAGGGAGATTGGGCGGTAGCTTGCTGGTAGTTTGTGGTCTTTGCCAGGTTTTGGGATGGCAATGACCTTTGCTGTCCGCCATTTCTTTGGGATCGAGTTTGTTTGTGTGATCCTTGTGTAGAATTGTGTCAACCAGGTTAGGGCTCGGGGGCCAAGATTTTTCATGAATTCTGGGAAGATGTTATCGTATCCTGCTGCCTTTCCACATTTCAGGCCCTGTAGGACTTTCTCCAGTTCAGCAGCCTCGAAGGGTTCAGGGTTCGTTTCCTCTACAGGCATTTTTTGGTGTTTTTTTTTAGCTCAGTTGTAACTGCTCTTCTGGTGTCTTTGTCTTGGGGTGCTTTGGCGATAGTCAGTAGGTGGGATGCAACTTGGTTGGGTGTGACGGATGCTCGGCTTTGGCTAGGGGGCTTCTGTGCAGCTCCTAGGCGGCGGATGAGGCTCCAACATTTCCTGCTAGAGTGGGTAAAGCTCCGGTCAGCAACTGTCTCCTCCCATTTCTTTCGCCGGGCTGTATTTAGCAATTCAATGAGATGGTCTGCTATCTCTGGGTCCCCTGATGTTTGATAGGATTGTAGGAGGGCAGCACTTTCTCCGTCCAAACATGGGACATAGAGGGGTCGGTAGCGTCGTGGGATTGCAGTATGGGCAGCCTTGAAGATTGCGCTGCAGAAGCGGTTGTATGCTTCATCTACAGTGATGGTGTGGAGTGGGATGGTAACAACGCTCCGGTCCAGAGTTTCACTGAATTTCTTCCAGTTGGCTTTGCGGAAGTTCCAGCGCATCTTCCTTGGGCTGTATATGACTGGAAGTTGTAGGCCAATGTGTACAAGCAGGGGCCGGTGTTGGCTGTGTGGGAAAATCATCAAGAATGAGGATCTGTGAAGGATATGGCTCCCCATTCAAAGAGCTGACCCAACACAGGTCAGGAGAATAGTCCTTCTTCCACCTAGCAGAGTGGAAGGTTCCTCTTTGTTTGGGGTCGTATATCAAAGCGAGGTCATTTCTGGATGCCCAGTCTGAAAGTGCCTCCCCATCACTGTCCACTGCTGGGTACCCCCAGTCAGGGTGATGGCTGTTAAAGTCCCCCACATAGATGGCAGGATGGGATAGGGTGGGTAAGACCTGCAGATCCCAGTTGGCATTAGGGGGCTTGTACATATTGACAATATGGAAGCCACCAATGATTATGGTGTCTGAGAATTGTGTTGTTATCAGGTGATTTGCTTCAACTATGTCAGAACGCACATAGGTGGCACGTCCATGTTTAGCATGTAGAACATAGCACAGGAGGTCAAAGCCTTTGATGGTGAAGTGGCCAGCTTCCTCTGTGCCAATATGAGTCTCTTGGAGGCAGATTACATCAATCGAATGTTGGAAGGCGAGGACTTCGATAAGGCTTCGCTTGGCTGCAGATAGGCCTTCAACGTTTCGTTGTAATATGCGAAGGGCAGATCCTACCACAAAGTGCTCTTGGGGCTGTTTGCTTACGGCTTTAGGACTGTGACTAGGATTCTTCTTTGACTTGGCACAGAGGCGTCGTCTCTTCGAATTTAGTCTGCTGGTAGGATCATTAGCTTCCTCAGGCGAGCCCGGGTACTGGCGGAGGGCGCGACGAGAACGCTGATCCATTGCCCCCCATTGTGAGTAAGACCCCTAGATACTTGAACTTCTCCACTTGGGGCAGGACTTGGATTTGGAGGTACCAATTCTCATCACAGCCCCTTCACACTTGGTATCAAACTGCCCCAGCAAGAACTGTAGATCTTTTCTTGATGAAGCCATCATGACCACATCATCTGCAAACAGGAGAGACGAGATCATGACACCCTCCGTTTCTTGGCTGCACCAAGAAGCCATGTTCATAAACATTTTGAATAGTAACTGTCATGGCTCCCTCTGCGCCGTCTTCTGCTACAGCTGCACGCACACCTGCTGCCAATCTCCAGCAGGCTTTATAGCCGGTCCTGCCTGAGACTCGGCACAGAGCCGTCTGTCATTCTCCTATAGATACGCCTCTCGTCTACAGCCAAATCCCTGGCCTCTTCGTCTGAGATCCAAATCTCCTGCCCCGGTGTCAGTCATCATCTCTGGCAACCATCAGGAGGACCTGTGCTTGTTGGTGTTGCCCTCCTCTACATCTCCAGTCATTCTGGGCTACCCCTGGCTCCAGCTCCACAATCCCTCCTTTGTTTGGCAAACAGGGAGTGTCATTTCGTGGAGTTCATTCTGCCTCAGTGCGTGCTTGCAGTCCACAGCATGCGCCCCGTCAGTGTCTCTGGCCCCTCACACCCCTCCTCCTCCTGACTTGTCCAAGGTGCCATCTGAATACCACGACCTGGGGGCGGTATTTAGTAAGTGGCAGGCGCTGCCCCCCCCCACCACCACCACCCTTATGATTGTGCCATCAATCTCCGGGCTGGCGCCCCACTGCCGTCTAGCCACCTCTACAGCCTTTCGGCCCCGGAGCGGGAGGCGATGGATACTTACATCAAGGAGTCTCTCAGCTTGGGCATCATTCGACCTTCCTCTTTGGTGGTGGGGGCAGGATTCTTCTTCGTGGGTAAGAAGGATGGCTCCCTGCGGCCATGTATCGACTTCAGGGGTCTCAATGACATCACCGTGAAAGACAAATATACCCTCCCTCTTATGGACACGGCGTTCAACTCCCTCCAGGGGGCCTCCTGGTTCACCAAGCTCGACCTCCGCGATGCATACCACCTCGTGCGGATCAAGGAGGGGAACGAGTGGAAGACAGGATTCCGGACCCCAAGCGGCCACTTCGAGTACCTCGTGATGCCGTTTGGGTTGACCAACGCTTCGGCCGTCTTCCAGTGCCTCATCAATGACATTCTCCTGGATTTTCTCGGCTCCTTCGTCTTCGTGTACCTTGATGATATCCTTATCTTCTCTCAGTCACTGGATGAACATCGGGTCCACCTGAGACGGGTCCTCCAATGGCTCCTGGAGAACAAGTTGTTTGTAAAGGCCGAGAAGTGTGAGTTCCATGCCAACACAACCTCGTTTCTCAGTTTTATCATCTCCCACAACCAGATTCTCCCTGACCCTGAGAAGGTCAAGGCAGTGGTGGATTCCCCCCCCCCCCCCCCGTCAAGGAAGCAACTCCAGCAGTTCCTGGGGTTCGCCAATTTTTACCGCCGCTTTGTGCCTAACTACAGTGTGATTGCTCTCCCCTTGACCTGTCTCACGTCCCCCAAGGTGACCTTCCAGTGGACGGAGGAGGCTGCAGCGGCATTCACCACCCTCAAGGGGGAGTTCTCGTCCTCCCGTGTCTTGACGCAGGTGGATCCTTCCCTTCAGTGCCTGGTTGAGGTGGACGCTTCTGACTCCGGGGTGGGGGCAGTTCTCTCCCAGCACTCTCCCGTGGACGGGATGGTCCGTCCCTACGCATTCTTCTCACGTCGTCTGTCCCCGGCAGAGAGAAACTATGACATCGGCGACAGGGAGCTCCTGGTGGTGAAACTCGCCCTGGAGGAGTGGCGTCACTGGTTGGAGGGGGCCGCTCAACCCTTCGTAGCATGGACTGATCATAAAAATTTGGAATACCTGAGGACCGACAAGCGGCTGAATTCCCGTCAGGCCCATTGGTCGCTATTTTTTGGGCGCTTCAACTTTATGATTACCTATCGCCCCGGGGCTAAGAACGCCAAACCGGACGCCCTCTCCAGGCAGTTTGCTGCGGATGTGGCTGAGGGGCACGAACACACCATCCTCCCAGCTTCGTGTGTCATCGGCACCCTCTTGTGGGGCATCAGGGAGAGAGTCTTGAAGGTGCAGGAGGCTGAGCCTGATCCGGGGGGAGGACCCGCAGAGTGGCTGTTTGTTCCCACGTCAACTCCGGGCGAGGTAATCCATTGGGCCCACTCCTCCAAGTTTTCGTGCCATCCAGGGGTGACTCACACGGTGGAGCTCCTGCAGAGATCGTTCTGGTGGCCGGGGCTCCGAAAGGACGTCAACACCTATGTCCGCACCTGTGCTCAGTGCGCCACCGGGAAGACATCTTCCTCTCCGCTGGCCAGTCTTCTTCACCCGTTGCCGGTCCCCAGCAGACCTTGGTCTCACGTAGCTCTGGACTTCGTGACTGGGCTCCCTTCCTCCAATCACTTCACCACAGTCTTCACCATCGTGGATCGGTTTTCCAAGGCCGCTCACTTTGTTCCACTCCAGGAGCTGCCTACGGCACGGGAGATGGTGGACTTACTAGTGCAACACGTCGTGCGCCTCCATGGGATCCCCACTGACATCGTTTCCGATCGTGGGCCCCAGTTCGTGTCCCAGGGTTGGAAGGCGTTCTGCAATGGACTAGGGGCAATGGTGAGCTTGTCTTCCGGTTACCATCTGCAGAGCAACGGGCAGTGTGAGCGAGCCAATCAGGAGCTGGAGGCCGCTCTGCGTTGTGTCATCGCCTCCACTCCATTGTCCTGGAGCAGCCACCTCCCCTGTATCGAGTATGCTCATAACTCAACTGTTTCCTCAGCGATCAGCATGTCTCCCTTCAGGGCCTCTTTGGGTTACAACCCCCCGTTTTTTTCCCAAGGAGGAGAAGGAAGTGGTGGTGCCATCTGTCCACGCCCAATTGAGGTGCTGTCGCCGGCTCTGGGCTGCCACCAGCAGAGCTCTCCTTCGCATGGCTGAGCGCAACACCAGGACGGCAAATCACCGCAGGAGACCGGCTCCCCAGTACCAGGTGGGTCAGCAGGTTTGGCTGTCTACTCAGCACATTGCATTGAAAGCTGAAAAACGGAAGCTGGCCCAGTGCTTCATTGGCCCCTTCCCTATTGTACGCATTATTAACCCTGTGGCTGTACGCCTGACTCTCCCCCCCTCTCTCCGCATCTGCCCCACATTCCATGTCTCCCAGGTGAAGCCCGTCTGTTCCAGCCCCCTCTGCCCCCCTCCCAAGACTCCACCTCCACCAGTGTTGATTGACGGCGACCCGGCTTGGAGAGTCAATGCCATCCTGGACGTCCGCCGTTGGGGTCGCGGTCTGCAGTACCTGGTGGACTGGGAGGGGTATGGCCCCGAGTGGAGGTCCTGGGTACGTCCGTCATTCATGCTAGACAAGTATCTCATCAGGGACTTCCACCGGACGCACCCGGGTAGGCTGGGTCAAGTGCCAGGAGGCATCTCTCAGGGGGGGAGTACTGTCATGGCTCCCTCTGGGCCGTCATCTGCTACAGCTGCACGCACACCTGCTGCCAATCTCCAGCGGGCTTTATAACCGGTCCTGCCTGAGACTCGGCACGGAGCCATCTGTCATTCTCCTACAGATACGCCTCTCGTCTACAGCCAAATCCCTGGCCTCTTCGTCTGAGATCCAAATCTTCTCTTCGCCTCACATAAGGTTCCAAGGTTGTCATAGCCAGGAGAGGCACTGGGGTTAAGCTCCCAGTGCTCATAAAATGCTCCTTATGGCGTGCGTCTCGAAAAGCCTCTGACAACTAAGTTCAACTCCTAGCCTGCCCGTGTGGTTTAGTCTCTAAGCCAGGCGGAACTGCTTTTACTAAAAGGAGAAGGGGCGAAGGCGGATCTCTGGCGCCTTAAAACCAGATGCTTCGGGTAGATGGTGGCTCGTCAACCTGGGAAGGTAGCCCATCTATGGGAAGGTAAACCCTGATTTCAAATCTCCGCTGCCTTGCGGCATACCCGGTCACGGGAAAGGCTTTGGGAGTCAACCCTGAGGAAAAATCCGGAGTCGGAGCCCCTAAGGCAGTTCTATGTTGTGCTCAACATCGTTCTGGCAGCTCTGCAACGGCGCTGGTGCCAAACTGTAGCAGCCCTGCTGTTCCTTTGGATTCATCAGTGACGTGGAGAGGGGGGACATGCTGCATGGGCAACATCTTGTCCTCCATATCTTCCTGCCCAGGCTTGAATCCTACCAACGCCCAACGCTGGAAGGTAGAACACCGGATCACTGGAGAGGACACTCCAGCTTCGCCTTTGGCGTAGACAAAACACGGGGAATGACAGTTACTGGTTATAAGCCAGCGCTCAATTGGCGCAGAGCGCGGAGCCAGGGGTTGTTCCCGACGGTGGGAGGGATCATCGGATCTCACTGGACAGCTACCGCCCGCCTCAAGCTGGGCAGCCCCCAGCCAATAAGGTGTTGTCCCGCCACAGCTTGCTTTCCTCATTGGGTGCATGGGGATGAGGAGAAGTCCGAACAGCAGGCTGAGAACCTTCGCACCAGGCAAGACAATAAAACAAAAGAGACCAACTCTAAAACTGGGAACTTGGAACGTCCGCACTATGATGACAGGACTCGCTGCTAACCTCAAGGACATCAACGACACCAGGAAGACTGCCATCATCAATAATGAGCTGAAGAGACTAGGAGTGGATATCGCCACTCTCCAGGAAACACGGTTGGCTGATGCAGGCACACTGACAGAGAAGGACTACACGTTCTACTGGCAGGGAAAGGGCAGTGACGAACACAGGGAACACGGAGTGGGGTTCGCAGTGAAGAACACCTTGCTGAAGATGGTGGAACCGAGCAGCACTGGCTCTGCACGACTCCTCACCCTCCGCCTCAACACCACTCAAGGCCCAGTCACCCTCGTCAGTGTGTATGCCCCAACACTGACAGCCACACCAGAGGCAAAAGACGAGTTCTACGAGAATCTCACAACATCTGTCAGGATCATCCCCAACTCTGAACAACTCATTCTCCTTGGAGACTTCAATGCCAGAGTGGGTGCTGACCACGACTCCTGGCCCTCCTGTCTTGGACCTTTTGGCATGGGCAGAATGAACAACAACGGACAGCGGCTGCTCGAGTTCTGCACATATCACGATCTGTGCATCACAAACTCGTTCTTCAAGACCAAGCCCCAACACAAGGTTTCCTGGCAACATCCGCGCTCAAAGCACTGGCACCAGCTGGACTTGATCCTGACCAGGCGCACCTCACTGAAGAACGTGCTAATCACCCGTTCGTTCCAGAGTGCAGATTGCGACACAGACCATTCATTGGTGTGTTGCAAGGTCAAGCTGCAGCTGAAGAAATTCCATCGTGCTAGACACCCTGGAAAGGCACGGATTGACACCAGCAAGATGGCTCAATCAGAACTTGTTGAGCAGTTTGCCTCCATCTTTGAGAAGGAACTTGGTGTACCACAAGAAGGAGAATCTGCAAAGTAGAAGTGGGAATCAGAATCAGAATCAGAATCAGAATCAGGTTTATTGCCATTGTTCATGTAGTACACAAACTAGGAATTTGTCTCGGTACAATGCTGCAACATTAAACATGATAAGATAAGAGAAATAAACTATACATGTAATAAAGTGTAGGATAAGATTAAGTGATACTGGTCAACAGTTAAAATATATATTAGCCAGCAGCAGATACTGTGGAGAACTATATAGTGCAGTCGGTAATGCAGGAAGAAAACAGTGATGATTGACATGAGTCTGGTTGAGCTGCTGTACATGGTGCACGAGAGTCACTTAGTGTTCAGCAGTCTAATGGCAGAGGGGAAGAAGCTGTTCATGTGACGGGAGGTTTTAGTCTGGATGGACCGAAGTCTTCTACCAGAGGGGAGGGGGGCAAACAGTACGTGACCAGGGTGTGAGGGATCGGCTATGATCCGGCCAGCACGCCTCCGGGTCCTGGAGATGTACAGATCCTGGAGAGATGGGAGCTTGCAGCCGATCACCTTCTCAGCAGTGCGCACGACGCGCTGCAGCCTTAGTCTGTCCCTGGCAGTGGCTCCTGCGTACCACACGGTTATGGAGGTGGTGAGGATGGACTCGATGATGGCTGTGTAGAACTGCACTAACATCTTGGTGGGTAGCTTGAGCTTCCTCAGCTGCCGCAGGAAGAACATCCTCTGCTGGGCTTTTTTGATGAGTGAGCTGATGGTCAGCTCCCATTTGAGGTCCCTGGTGATGGTAGTGCCTAGGAAGCGGAAGGAATCAGCAGTGGTGATGGGAGAGCCTGAGAGGGTGAGGGGGGGCAGAGGAGTAGTGACTTTCCTGAAGTCTACAATCATCTCCACTGTCTTCAGAGCGTTCAGCTGCAGGTTGTTATTGCTGCACCAGGACGCCAGCTGGGCCACCTCTCTCCTGTAGGCGGACTCGTCGCCGTTGGAGATGAGCCCGATGAGGGTGGTGTCGTCCGCAAACTTGATCAACTTGACAACTTAGCACTGCAAAACACCATCCACCGCACAGCCTTGGCTACCTTTGGGAGGAAGACCTCGAAGTCACAGGACTGGTTTGATGCCAAGTTGACCTAGATGACCCCCGTCATTGAAGCCAAGTGCTCAGCACTTGCTGAGTACAAGAACTAACTAACTAACTAACCTGCACTTATATAGCGCTTTTCTAGTCACAAAGACCACTCAAAGCGCTTTCATTAATACTAACCCTCTATTCTAAGGGCCTATAGGAAACAGATATCTAGGGACAATTTAGAACAGCCAATTAACCTAACATGCATGTTTTTGGCATGTGGGAGGAAACCGGAGAAATCCCGGAGTAAACCCACGCAACACGGGGAGAACATGCAAACTCCACACAGATCACTGTTGGTCGGGGGCTGGGATCGAACCCACGATCCCACGATCCCCACAATCCCCCGGCCAAGGGTAAACTGTGCTGCCGCAGTGCTAACCACTGCGCCACCGTGCAGCCCAAGAAGTACCCAAACGAGAAGAATCTCCAGATTCTCAGGGCTGCGAGAAGCAAAGTTCAGCAGACTGCTCAGCGCTGTGCCAACGAGTACTGGACTCAGCTCAGCCAAGACATTCAAACCGCTGCCATAACAGGGAACATCTGTGGTATGCACGATGGCATCAAGAAAGCACTTGGTCCGGCTCAGAGCAAGACGGCCCCCCTCAAATCCTCCACTGGGGAGATGATCACAGAAAAGAACAAGCAGATGGAGAGATGGGTGGAACACTACTCCGACCTCTACTCCAGACGGAACACCGTGACACCGTCAGCCCTTGATGCTATCGACTGCCTGCCATCCATGGACGAACTTGATGCCGAGCCAACCATCGACAAACTCAGCAAGGCCATTGATAGCTTGGCCGCTGGCAAGGCACCCGGTAACGACGGCATACCCCCTGACCTGATCAAGCACTGCAAGACCGCCCTACTGCTGCCATTGCATGACGTCCTCTGCCAGTGTTGGAAGGAAGGTACCGTACCCCAGGACAGGAGGGATGCCAAGATCATCACCCTCTACAAAAACAAAGGGGAGAGAAGCGACTGCAACAACTACAGGGGCATCTCCCTCCTCAGCATTGTTGGCAAAGTCTACGCACGAGTTGTTCTCGTTCGTCTACAGAAGCTTGCCGAACGTGTCTACCCTGAGTCTCAGTGTGGCTTCCGCACTGAGCGATCGACGGTAGACATGATATTCTCCATCCGCCAACTCCAGGAGAAATGCAGAGAGCAGAACATGCCCCTGTACGTCGCCTTCATCGACGTCACCAAAGTGTTCGATCTGGTCAGCAGAGAGGGCCTTTTCAAGATCCTGCCAAAGATAGGATGCCCACCAAAGTTGCAAAGCCTCATCAAATCGTTTCACACCAACATGCAGGGAATAGTGCAGCACGATGGCAATGTCTCAGAGCCATTCAACATACGCAGCGGAGTGAAACAGGGCTGTGTACTTGCGCCAACCCTCTTTGGGATTTTCTTTGCTATGCTCCTGAGGCATGCCTTCAGCACAGCAACAGAGGGAATCTACCTGCACACAAGATCTGATGGCAGGCTTTTCAACCTCGCCCGCCTGAAAGCCAGAACCAAAGTACGCGAGGCTCTAATCAGAGACATGCTGTTCGCAGACGACGCTGCAGTTGCAACCCACACACAGCAGGAGCTTCAGACCCTGATGGACCGCTTCTCCCAGGCATGCAAGGACTTCGGGCTTACCTTCAGCCTGAAGAAGACTAACGTCTTGGCGCAAGGCACGGAAGCACCACCAACCATCACCATCGACGACTACGAGCTGGAGGTCGTGAATCAGTTCACGTACTTGGGGTCCACGATCAGCAACAACCTCTCCCTTGATACAGAGATCAACAAGAGGATCGGAAAATCAGCCTTCACACTCGCTCGCCTCACCACACGAGTGTGGGAGAATCCCAAACTCTCTGTCAAGACAAAGATGGCAGTGTACAACGCCTGCATCATCAGCACACTGCTCTATGGGAGTGAGACGTGGACAACATACGCCCGGCAGGAAAAGAGACTGAACTCCTTCCACTTGCGCTGCATTCGCCACATCCTGGACATATCCTGGCAGGTCAAAGTGCCCAACACAGAAGTTCTGTCCCGCGCCGGCCTTCCCTCCATGTTCACTCTACTCAGGCAGCGCAGGCTCCGCTGGCTAGGCCACGTTCACCGTATGGAGGATGGCAGAATCCCCAAAGACGTCCTCTACGGAGAACTGGCGACTGGCAGGAGAGACGTTGGCCGCCCACAGCTGTGCTTTAGAGATGTCTGCAAGAGAGACATGAAGACCCTGGAGATCAACACAGAGCGCTGGGAGGACCTTGCAACGGACCGCTCCAAATGGAGAGGCACCCTGACCAGACAGCTCAAGGCGGGTGAAGAGAGACTGACTGCTGCAGCAGATGAAAAAAGGACCCACAGGAAGAACGGCCACAGACCCAGCAGCACGGAGACCACCCACAAGTGCGACCTGTGTTACAGGGACTGCCATTCGCACATCGGCCTGTTCAGCCACAGGCGGTGCTGTTCCAGCAGAGTAGACGTTTAGGATTCTCTTCCATGGTCATCATAGATCGACGGAGGCCGACGACTCACCTTGTCAGTCGTCTTCTCCTGTGCACAGGTGGATTCCTCTGGTGGCGGAATCAACTCCTCCTGGCGGCGGTTCAAGCCTCCATCTCCGCTACAGGGCTACCTGCCCTATTCTCGGCACAGACCCAGAACGCTGTCTCTCTGGCTGCAGCCGTTAGGCCAACCTGAGCACCCCCCGTCCATCTGCAAAGTAAGCATCTGTTATCATCAAGCTCTGTGCTCAGTGGACTGTGCTAACATCTGTGTTCTGTCATTATAGGGTTGCCAGGCTGAACGGCGTTCTGCTCTCCCCCGGGCACGATTCCTGCGCAACCCTTCATCACTACACACACGACACACACAGCGCATACACACACCCATACACTCACTGTTATCAATAAAAGGATAATTGTATTCACTCGAGTCTGAGCATTTGTGCCCTGGGTCTGATAATTATGTCAGTAACGGTGACAAAGGGTAGCTCTGGCAGAGTGCAACTCTCATTGGGAATGAGCTTGACTGATTTTTGGCAATACAGACCAAACTCTAGCAACAGTCATATACAGACCAGACAGCCCATACCAATTAGTCATGCACCATGCTCCTGAAGCACCCCCCACCCACCCACACACACACACACACACACACACACACACACACACACACACACAAAAAACCACGATGGACGCCATACGAATGCTTTATCCAAGTCCACAAAACACATGTGGACCAGTTGGGCAAACTCCCACGAACCCTCAAGGATCCTTGAGAGGGTGAAGAGTTGGTCTGATGTGCAACGGCCAGGACGAAAGCCACATTGTTCCTCCTGAATCTGAGGTTCGACCAATGGCTGGAATCTCCTCTCCAGTACCTTGGAATAGACCTTCCCAGGGAGGCTGAGGAGTGTGAGCCCTCTAAAACTGGAACACACTCTCCAGTCCCCTGTCTTGAATAGGGGAACCACCACCCTAGTTTGCCATGCCAAAGGTACTGTCCCCAACTTCCACGCAATGTTGCAGAAGTGTGTCAACTCGGACAGCCCCAACAACATCCGGAGCCTTAAGATACTTAGGTCAAATCTCATGCCCTTCCACTAGAGGTTTTTTTTTTTTTTTTTTTTTTTAACAACTTTGGCAACCTCAGCCAGTGTGATAGATGAATCATCTGCCTTGTCCTCAGGCTCTGCTTCCACTATGGGAGACGTGTCAGTGGTATTGAGGAGATCCTTGAAGTATTCCCTCCACCACCAAGCAATGCCCCCAGTCAAACTCAGCAGCTCTCCATCCACACTATAGACAGTGTGGACAGGGAGTTGCTTCCCCTTTCTGAGTCAGCGAACAGTCAGGCAGAATCTCTTCAAGGCTGATTGAAAGTCTTGCTTCATGGCCTCACCAAAAAAGAAAAAAATTCCTGACCAATGTATAACTAGGACAATCTTTGATGAGCTGATAAACAGGACTCCAAATTCAATGTTTCTTAATCCTGTGGATGAAAAAGAGGTGATTGATATTGTTTTGAAGTGTAAAAACAAAAACTCACCGGATTGTGGTAACATTGATATGATAACGGTGAAAAAGGTAATTGATGGGATTTCCAAGCTATGAACCTATATATTTAACTTATCGTTTCAAACTGGTATTTTCTCTGATAAAATGAAAACATGGTGGCGGAATGGTTAGCACTGCGGCAGCACAGCAACTCATCCTTGGCCAGGGGATCCTGAGATTGATCCCAGCCCCCGACCAACAGTGATCTGTGTGGAGTTTGCATGCTCTCCCCGTGTCTGCGTGGGTTTACTCCGGGATTTCTCCGGTTTCCTCCCACATGCCAAAAACATGCAAGTTAGGTTCATTGGCATCAAAACTGGGGATTCTAAATTGTCCTTCGGTATAACTGTGAGAGTGAAAGGTTGTCTGTCTCTCTGTGTTGGCCCTGTGATGGACTGGCGATCTGTCCAGGGTGTACCCTGCCTCTCGCCCAAAGATGCTGGGATAGGCTCAAGCCCCCACGCGACCCGAAAAGGATTAAGCGGAAGAAGATGAATGAATGAATGAAAAAAAAATCAAAACAGCTAAAGTCATTCCATTGTACAAATCTGGCAACAAGCATCATTTCACAAATTATAGACCTGTTTCACTTCTTCCACAGTTTTCCAAAATTCTTGAAAAACTTTTCAATAACCATCTGGACAAATTCATAGATAAACATAATTTAATCAGACAGTCAGTATGGGTTCAGATCAAACAGATCCACATCACTTGCATTATTAGATACAATAGAGGATATAATGAATTCCATTGAACAGAAAAAAATATGCCTTTGGACTATTCATCGATCTAAAAAAGGCTTTTGACACATTAAATCATTATATATTAGTGAGAAAATTGGAAAGATATGGTATCAGATGGGTTGTGTTGCAATGGATAAAGAGTTATTTGAGCAATAGGAGACAGTTTGTGAGTTTGGGTAAATGGTGATCTTTATGTTTGGATATTGTCTGTGGTGTCCCCCAGGGGTCAGTGTTGGGTCCAAAATTGTTCACTCTTTATATCAATGACATTTGTAAAGTGTCACAAAAATTAAAACTGGTTTTCTTTGCTGATGATACGAACATTTTCTGTGCAGGAGAAGACCTACAGCATTTACTGGATGACATAAACATAGAAATGGAAAAACTGAAGATGTGGTATGACATAAACAAGTTATCAGGATTGCAATTTTAAACAAAGCAAAACATGTTCTGGATCACAGATCATTCTTCATTCTTTACAGATCACTGGTTTCACCATACTTCAGCTACTGTGCCGAGGTTTGGGACAATAATTATAGAAGCACACTACAGCCACTAATTATTCTACAAAAAAGAGCAATAAGAATTATTCATAAAGCTGGTTATAGGGATCACACAAATCTTTTGTTCTTCAGTCAAATATATTAAAATATTTGGATCAAATAAAATACCAAACTGGACAGATCATGTTTAGAGTCAAAAATAATCAACTTCCAAAAAATATTTTAGGCCTGTTTACAGAAAGGAAAGGCAGTTACAGTTTAAGGGGATTATTTAATTTTAAAACAGTAAATTTAAGAACAACCAGGAAATGTTTCTGTGTGTCCATCTGTGGAGTGAAATTATGGAACAGTCTAGGTGATGAACTGCAGCAATGTCCAAACATAAAACAATTTAAACGGGTGTATAAAAAAAGATCTTCGCAGAGTATGAGGATGAAGGTATTTGAACAAAGTTGTGTTTCTGAATAATGTGTATTAAATGAATGTGTTATTATTTTCTATGATTTAAATTACACACACACACACACACACACACACACACATATATATATTATATATATATTATATATATAATTATATAATTATTATTATTATATAATTATAATTATTATATAATTATAATTATATAATAATATATATATACCTAAGGTATTATAATTATATATATATATATATATATATATATATATATATATATATATATATATATATATAATGTTATGTATGGCTAGGAAGCAAATGAATAGAAATCAACAATTTCTGGAGAAGGGGTGGGATTGAATAAGTTCACACTTCTTCCCACTCCTTTTCGGATATGTACGTGAATTATATGCATGGTGAAACTCATGTTTTGTATGGTGACTTATGCTTTCATATATATTTTATTTTATTTTTCTTAACAATGTTTTCTACATTACTGTCACTGAATGCTCGATGTTACACATTCAAAATAAATAAATAAATGAAATGAAATGAAACTCCTACACTCAGGTTTTAGCCTCAGCACCTGCCTAAGCTGCACTCCACTTGATCTGCCAGTACAACTCAGCTGCTTCAGGAGTCCCACAAGCCAACCAAGCTCAGTAGGACTCCTTCTTCAGCCTATGGTCCCCCTCACCTCTGGCAACCACCATTTGGTTCAGGGTTTGCCACCAAGAGAAGCACCTACAACCTTATGGCCACAGCAGCCACTTTAGCAATGGGAGTGGAGAACATGGCCCATTTAGATTCCATGTCTACAGTCTCCCTCAGAATGTGATTGAAGTTCTTCCAGAGGTGGTAGTTGAAGATCTCAGCGGCCTCAGCCAGATGTTCCCAACACCCCCTCAGCACCCCCAGTACGTTTGGATCTGCCTGGCGTGAATGACACCCTCCCCTGCCATCACTTACCACCAGATTCAAGATTTAAAGGCTTTATTATCATGTGCACAGCTAAGAAATGCTACATTTCCTGAGCAATGAAATACTTACTTTGCTCTCTGAACGAATTTCAAGGTAACAGGTACACAACGATACTAATAAGGTAATAACACTATTAACTAACTAATAATTAACTATTATTAAATAACACTATAACACTCAATCCTAATACTAATGGATGGTAATAACACACACCAACACACAGTTAGGCAATTAGGACTCATAAGCACACCTTGATACTAAATAGTAATACTAATGAGTGCTAATAACACACATTAGGCAATTTGGAAAGCTAAAGCAGTTGATGCAGTCAGACAAGAGGAATGAAATTGAAAATTCACCGGATGTCTATAGTGGTAGTGGTATATTGATAACAGAGACGATGTGAACCTGAGATGGCATAAACCTATGTACAGTGTGCAAATGAGCATTGTGTACATAAACCTATGTACAGTGTGCAAATGAGCATTGTGCGGCAAGCAGTATACAATTATAAATAATAAATTAGCACCCGGTGCTAATTTCTCTGTAACTTTAGTACCAGTAGACTGTACAAGATAAATAGCAGCAGAGATGATATGGACATCAGACAGGTGAGACTATATACACTGTACAGGTGAGCAATGTGCAAATTTAGCAGCCGGTGTGTGAGTTCCTACAGTTAGGCCCAAAACCATTTGGACAGTGACACAAGTTTTGTTATTTTAGCTGTTTACGAAAACATATTCAGGATACAATTATATAATCAATATGGGCTTAAAGTGCTGACTCTCAGCTGTAATTTGAGAGTATTCACATCCAAATTGAAGCAAGGGTTTAGGAATTACAGCTCTTTAATACGTAGCTGCCTCTTTTTCAAGGGACCAAGAGTAATTGGACAATTGACTCAGAAGGCTGCAAAAAAAAAAAAATAACAAGGCTGCATGGGCTCTTCCCTCGTTAACCTGTCATCAATTAAGCAGTTAAAAGGTCTGGAGTTGATTCCAGGTGTGGCATTTGTATTTGGAAGCTGTTGCTGTGAACACACAACATGCGGTCAAAGGAGCTCTCAATGGAGGTGAAACAGACCATCCTGAGGCTGAAAAAAAAGAAGAAATCCATCAGAGAGATAGCAGAAATGTTAGGAGTGGCCAAATCAACAGTTTGGTACGTTCTGAGAAAAAAAGAGTGCACTGGTGAGCTTGGGAACTCAAAAAGACCTGGACGTCCACGGAAGACAACAGTGGTGGATGATCACAGAATCCTTTCCACGGTGAAGAACAACCCTTTCACAACATCTACTCAAGTGAAGAACACTCTCCAGGAAGTAGGTGTATCAGTATCTAAGTCTACCATAAAGAGAAGACTTCATGAGAGTAAATACAAAGGATTCACCACAAGGTGCAAACCATGAATCAGCCTCAAAAATAGAAAGGCCTGAATTGACTTTGCCAAAAAACACCTGAAGAAGCCAGCCCAGTTCTGGAACAGCATTCTTTGGACAGATGAGACTAAGATCAACCTGTACCAAAATGATGGGAAGAAGAAAGTTTGGAGAAGAATTGGAACAGCTCATGATCCAAAGCATTACATCTTCTGTAAAACATGGTGGAGGCAGTGTGATGGCATGGGCATGCATGGCTTCCAGTGGCACTGGGTCACTTGTGTTTATTGATGATGTGACAAAAGACAGAAGCAGCTGGATGAATTCTGAAGTGTATAGGGATATACTTTCTGCTCAGATTCAGCCAAATGCAGCAAAGTTGATTGGACGGCGCTTCACCAATGATCCAAAACATACTGCAAAAGCAATCCAGGAGTTTTTTTAAAGCAATGAAGTGGAATATTCTGCAATGGCCGAGTCAATCACCAGATCTCAACCCAATCGAGCATGCATTTCACTTGCTCAAGACAAAACTTAAGGCAGAAAGACCCACAAAAAAGCAACAACTGAAGACAGCTGAAGTAAAGGCCTGGCAAAGCATCACAAAGGAGGAAACCCAGCATTTGGTGATGTCCATGGGTTCCAGACTTCAGGCAATCATTGCCTGCAAAGTATTCTCAACAAAATATTGAAAAGTAACATTTTACTTAGGGTTATGTTTATTTGACCAATTACTTTTGAGCCCCTGAAATGAGGAGCGTTTGTATAAAAATAGCCACAATTCGTACATGTTCAGGTTCAGGTTCAGGTTCAGGTTACTTTATTTGTACCCGTAGGTAGATTTGTTTTGCAGTCTGGTGACATCCATATTTACAAGCCACAATTACATTCAACATAGACACAAACACAGGCACACATGAAGCTGACTATAAACACGATAAAAATACTCAAGGCTCCATCAATCAGGGTATAAAGACAAAGAGATGAGAGAAAAACCAGAGGTAAGAGAGAAGGGTCATATTAAAAAGTTAAAAACTGACATGGTTAGGGACCCAGGAGACAGACCCTGACACGAGTAGATATGAGACAATTATTTTTTATTAATATAACGTGTGTTTGGTGAGTGAGTGAGTGAGTGCGTGGCTGTCTGGTCACTGGAGCTGAGCGTATCCTGCGGCGACCTGGCAACCCTGGAACACACAAGCACAAACAATTACTACTGTTCGCTGGGATGAGAAACCTGAAGCTTGTGATGTTTACTTGCAGGCGCCACAGTGAGAATCCTGCTGGCCCCGAGTGCCCGTGCGGCATGGTGCTCGTGGTGCTCGACGTAGCGGAGGTGAGGAGGAACTCCGAGGTGGAGGAGATGGCGTCCCGTCAGCTGGGGAGGTTAGTCCGCCGCCAGGGAGGTCCACCTGTGCACAGGGGAAAAGGCTAGGAGAGGATGAGTGCTGAGGTTGCTTACTTGACGTGGCTTGACGCAATGTCTTGGCTTTGGCTTTGGCTTGAGGTCATATCCTCGACGCATTGCTGGGCAAAGGCGACAGACGACTCCGTGCCGAGCAGTCTGCGGTTCTGGCTTTTAAAGCCCGCTGATTACCACCTGCCGGTGTGTGCGCAGCTGATGATGATGATGACGGCCCAGCGGCCACCATGACAAAAACTAGTCAAAGAGGTTAAAAACTCAAAGGTCTAAAACCCAATAAAATATTTAGAACCCAAATAACATCCTACAAAAATAAGTAAATATAAAATGGAGTTAATAAATAGGTACCTAAATTATGTGCAATATATTGTTACAACTTGTTCAACTCTTTGACAGCAGCAGGAACAAAGATGTTTTTGTAGTGCTGGGTTTTACTTTTTGGGACAGCAAACCTCCGTCTTGAGGGAAGAAGCTGAAAGTTGCAGTGCAAAGGGTGGGAGTCATCATTTAAAATGATAAAATCCCTGTACACCATCCTCTGTACTTGTCTGGTGTACAGGGATGTCAGGCTCAGCTGTGGCTCACCAAGCAAATGACTGGACCATCTAACTACCTGATCCAAGGATTTCCTCTGTTTCAGTTTTATCTGACCAAACCATGACACTAAAGAAAAGGATAAAACAGATTCAATAAAAGCCCGATAAAACATTGTCATTATGGTTCGGTCAATTTGGAAGCGTGCAAGTTTCCTCAAGCAATGCAAATGTTGCTGACCCTTTTTGCACACTCTTTCACAGTTCTCTTCAAAGTTTAAATTACTATCAATAATCGTCCCAAGATATTTGTAGGATTGTACACATTCGGTGATCTGGCCTTTTAGTACAGTGACTTTGTGCCTGGGAGTTTTCCTCCTAAAGTCAGTAATCATGTCTTTAGTTTTTGTCGTATTCAGCTGCAGGTAGGAATCCTCACACCAGTGAACAAAATCATCAACTACTGGGCCGTGGCCGCTCTCACCATCCTGGAGGAGACTGACAATAACTGAGTCATCAGCATACTTTATAATGTATCTGTTGTCATGTCTGCTCTGACACATGTTTGTGTACAGGATGAAGAGTAGTGGTGACAACACACACCCCTGAGGAGAGCCAGTAGAAGAGCACTTTAGGTCAGACAATGTACCACTGACCCTTACTCTCTAAGTTACTCTCCTGTTGGTTAAGAAATACAGAATCCAACTCACCAGATTATTGCTCAAATCAAATTGTTGCAGGAGCCTTTCAACTAAAATATGAGGTTGGATTGTATTAAAGGCGGAGGAAAAGTCCACAAATAAAAGCCTGGCATGTGTCCCATTAAAATCCAGATGTTTAAAAAGCATGTTAAACAGAGTGACAGTGGCGTCCTCCACTCCTCTGTGAGGCCAATAGGCAAACTGCAGAAGATCCAATGCATGCTCAGTCTGCTTTAGGACCTCACATCTGACCAGTTTTTCAAAAATTTTCATTAAAATTGAAGTCAAAGCAACTGGTCTAAAGTCGTTTACAATTTTAGGACAGCTGGATTTTGGAACGGGAACAACCACGGCTTCTTTCCAGATCTTAGGCACATGTTGTGTCTGTAAGGACTTATTGAAAATGTAATGAAATATAGGACTCAGTTCATGTGCACAGAACTTTACCAAGCACCCACATATAAGAGCCTTAACAGAGACAGATCCTAAGATTATTCCCATGAACACTAGTTCTCCCGTCATTACTATCTAGCTAATCCCATGCAAAGGGACTTGCATGATTCTAAGGCGGGATAGTGTAACCCAGTGTTAAAAATGTGGATGGAATTATGAATGTCGATACCGCTTTAAGAAGAAGGGGGGACATTCATTTCACAATGGGAGTAGATAGTTTAACGTGAATTAAATTATAAATATTGATGACGCTTTTAAAAAAGAAAAGCGCCCATTTCACAATGGGAATGGATGATTTAAGTATGAATATTTAGACAGATGTGTATTCGTAGATGGTTAGGAACATTTTCTAGAATCTTCTGGTGAGGTTCCTGGTATGTGTGTTGGTATTTTGAGCAACCAATGGCTGCGCCGTTGCTGGGTCACGCCAGCCAATGGAGTCACGCACTGTCTCCCTCGGTCTGTGCGTAATCCACAGAACGCTGTTAGACACAGTGGAAGGCACCGACTGAGAGAGACGATCACTCACAGAGACGGTGAGCTAGCGTGCTGATAACAGTCTTTGCCTTGGAGAAAATTCGAGATTGGTAAGCCTAAATTAACACCTGCAATGAGACATTGCTGTATTAGCAAATTGTAACGCCCCATTTATTAAATTTTAAGATTGGGATACAAAGGCTGTCGACGCTGTTGAGCGCCGGAACCCCTGACGCACGAGCCACTTAGCATGGTGAGTGCTATCCATTCATTGTGTATGGGAATGCTAATCGCTAGCTTAGCATGCTAATCGCTGATGCTAATTTCGGCTAGCTTTTTCCATCAGAAAAGGGCATTTTTCAGAGCTGTGACGGTTAGGAATGGTCCCATTTCCCTTGCCCTTAATTGTTATTCAATGGTGAATGATGTATCTGTGATTTATGTGTGTTTAGTGTGTCAATTTGTGATAAATTCTTGTGCTAGCACACTTTTCTGTTGTTTTTTTTTTCTCTTGTCAAGTGCTTTCCAATGCACTTGACTTAGATTGTAGATTAAGCTCATTGTGTTCTGACCTATTTTATAGGTTGTGGGGTGACCCCCACAGCCTACGGACAAGCAGAGCGCTCAGCTGGAGCAATTAGCAGAACAGTGAGATGTACGGACTGATATCAATAGGCAGCCTCTCTTTGTCTAATCCCGGCGCCAGTAATTCTGCTATTGATATGTGTGACTCTAATGCAAATGTCCATGCCTTCCTGCAGTTTACTGTGATGCTAATATGCCATGCATGCATTGTCTAGCTGGGTATATAATTCAACTGCATATCGCTTGCTCCCTCTCTTACTCTCTTTTGATCACACGTATTGCCTGTTTGCTGACTAGAGACACAGGGCTCGCTCCAGTGTGCTCCCACAGCGCTGGAGCGAGTCTCGTGATGGAGGATGAAATAAACACCCTTTTAAACTTCAGTTCGCCGTGTCCTGCCTGCACTTGTTCCGTGCCTCCACACTGGTTTCCCTTATTTCATCCGCCACAAGGTCAGGTTTTTTTTTGTGCTGGATTCTCCAGACTGGATTCTCCAGATCTGGATGGCGAGCCGAAGCCCGAATCCTATGAACTGCTAGAGTTGACCCCACTGGTCACCTGGAACTGAAACAACAGGACTGTAAATTTTGTAAATATATATTTGGAGTATTTTGTTTTTATTTTTTCTATTGTACAGTGCTATGTATTTGTTTATATGTACATATTTTGAAATATACACTACCGTTCAAAAGTTTGGGGTCACCAAGACAATTATTTTGTGTTTTCCATGAAAAGTCACACTTATTTACCACCATGAGTTGTAAAATGAATAGAAAATATAGTCAAGACACTGACAAGGTTAGAAATAATGATTTGTATTTGAAATAATAATTTTTTCCTTCAAACTTTGCTTTTGTCAAAGAATCCTCCATTTGCAGCAATTACAGCATTGCAGACCTAACATGATTGCACAAGGGTTTTCTAATCATCCATTAGCCTTCTGACACAATGAGCAAACACACTGTACCATTAGAACACTGGAGTGATAGTTGCTGGAAATGGGCCTCTATACACCTATGTAGAAATTGCACCAAAAACCAGACATTTGCAGCTAGAATAGTCATTTACCACATTAGCAATGTATAGAGTGCATTTCTGATTAGTTTAAAGTTATCTTCATTGACAAAAAGTGCTTTTCTTTCAAAAATAAGGAAATTTCTAAGTGACCCCAAACTTTTGAACAGTAGTGTATATAGTTCCAAGTTCCATACACCGTGTGTGTGTGTGTGATCTGTTGTTGCACCTCCCAGGCTCCTACGAACCCAGAGTCGACCTGATCTGGCCCAAGTATCCCTTTGCCCAGGTAGATCCAAAGAGGGTACTACACCTAAAGTCAGTAGGGTGAGTGGGTGTGGGTTACACACCAAAAAAATCTGGCAAGCGCAGGTGTTAGTGGGTGTTACCCTGTTACCCAATTACCCAGTGGTATACTGTGTTACACTGTGCTGGCAGCAACTTTGCAGAACTAGGCTTCACTGTCACCGGGCTGTAGAGCATCCAGGTGGCGCCCTGTATGTCTGGTGGCCATTTAACTCTGCATTTCAATTCTCTGTATTGGTGGACATTACTGGACTTGTCATTTTCATTGGGTTTGTTAATAAAAGTGCACAATCCACTCTCGCTGTTGGGTTTCTTATTTCCTCCCTTGTGCACCACGTAATGGTGCATGAGGATTTATGACAAAATGGCCTCTAGACTTATTTAAAAAGTAGGTACAAATGAATTTTTGAAACAATTCAGATTCCATTTTGGGACTCTATCTTTTGCCAGACGGTAAGAGCTTGTACTCTGAGTGCTTGATGTGTGATGAGTCCAACAAAACTCTCTGTGCCTGTCTAAGTGGTTTTTCATCCCATGACCAGCAGTGGGGCGATTTTTCAGTCCTTCCCATTGCCTCCATGATGCATTGTACCAGATGCTACAGTTTAGATTTTAACTGGACAGAGATTGTCAAACCACGCTGACATCCCATACCTGATAATGCCCTTCGGCACAGCCTGACAGAAAAAGAACCTATTTTTTGGATTCAAACCAAACACTCAGTCTACATAAAAAATACACCCTTTGCTGTAACTGAGAACACGCATAGTTAACATGGTTGTTAAAACTGAAGAGGTTATCCAGGTGAACGCCTACTGTAAATACCTTTATGATGTTACCTGTTGGATTTTTTTACACTGCACCAACAGTGGGTTATAGTTCCCCACTAACCAAGTATCTACGACCATCACCTTGTTCTTTTTTAACGCACTAATGATGCTTTCTGGAAGTTTGTTCCACATGTGAGAAGCATCAAAACTAAACACTGCCTCATCATGTTTGGTTCTAACTCTGGGCACAGATAGTAGATCTGACCCTGATGACCTAAGGGCTCTGTGTGGTTCTGTCATAAACCCCCATGCGCCATAACACGGCGCACGAGAGAGAGAAGGAAAAATGAGGATTTAAACACTAGAGTTCACCACACACACACATTTATTGACTGTCAGTGTACAGATATAGATGACACGTGAATTGTGATACAATATGGCTGCGCTCGGGAGAGCAGAGAAGACCGTGGGTAGGCTCAACAAACTTGGGGGGAAGATAAACTGGGCACAGCCCAAACGTAGCAGTTGTGCTGCGGAGAGGAAACACTGCCAGAAGTGAAGCGGAATGCTACCGGGGAAGGAACACTTCTGGTACAGCGTAGCAGCAACCACAAAAGAATCACTATCAATTTACTCACAAATTGGAGCAGTCCCAAAAAGTCCGGTTCTCCAAGCGAGCGAAAACAATAATCCTTCCAGACGCGACGATCACCCCGTGAAGAGCAGGAGTGACTCGTTCAATGACCCAACAGCGTTTGTCTAGCGAAGAGCTGCTTAAATCCAAATGCTGCTGGTCACACAAATTGGGAACACCTGAAGTGTGGGAATGATAATTACCGAGGCTGGGACAGCTGGTGGAATTATGGAGAGCAAGGGGGCATGGTAGGACCGACAGATTGTCAGCAGCGTGGGAAAAAGATCAAAGGCTGACTAACAGCTGCCAGTCAGGCAGTGGCTAAAATAATGGAAAGAAAACACAAGATGCACATAAACAGTAAAGCCAAAACCCACAAAGAGATCAGGGTCGAGCCAGGGAAAACCAAGCCGGGTTGGTTCATGACAGAGCCCCCCCCACCCAAGGGGTGGAAACCCAGACACCCCAGGTAACATCAAGAAGCCTCCCTCCCCCCCAACAGTTGCGACAACAACAAACAACCCGAACCTGGGTGGGCATTAGGGGGAACAGGAAGGAGGGAACACAATTCCCGCCCAGTGCCCACAATTAACCCCCCCCAAGTCCACGGGCATTGGGGCTCAGGAGGCCGCCCAGAGTCCCAGGCCCAGCAGAAGGTCCAGTGGACGGTGTCCGGCGGCCTGCCGGAGCACGTGGGCCACCTGACCCGGGGAGTCCATTCTTCCGGCGGCCGATCAATGTTGCTCAGCCACCAGGACTGAAGGTGTGAAGCAGGAGGCGGCCTGCCCACTGGAAGGCTCACTGCTGGGCAACAGGACCGGGGAAAGGGGACCTCCATGCCGTAGGGCAGGGATAAGGGGACCATGGCGTCCTCAGGGTGGTCTGTAGTGGCACCCACAGTGTGCCCCTTCTGGACTGGCTCTGCTGCACCCACGATGGACTTCAGCGGGAGCCTAGCTGCACCCATGGTGGCCCCTGACCGGGCCGGCTCCGCTGCATCCATGATGGACTCCAGCGGGAGCCTAGCTGCACCCGTGGTGACCTCTGGCTGAGATTCAGCTACACCCACGATGGCTCCCAACTAGGTCGGCTCCACTGCACCCGCGGTGGGCCCCAATTGAGTCAAGGCTGCACCTGCAGTAAGAGGACCAACCCGCAGCAACACCAGGCAGAGGAGACGATCAATGGGGGGAGCCCTGACGGCCTTGGCAGGAGGGGCTGAAGCAGCGACATCCTCCCTCAGCAGGGCCAGACCCTCAGTGCCCTCCAGTGGCAACTCCACAGCGCCCGCCGTGGGCCCCAATTGGGCCAGAGCTGCACCCACGATGGTCCCGGTCTGGGACGTGGCTGCACCCATGATGGGCTCTGGCTGGAGCACCATTGCACCAGCGGTGACCCCCATAGGGGGCCTCATTGCTCCCGCAGTGGCCTCCCCAGCGAGGGAGGTGGTGCTCCTGACACCACCTGGTGCTGGAACCTGATCCTCGGCGGCTTCTGGCGAAATCAGCCGGCAACCCTGGCTGGGGACTCCGACCCCGGAGGGAGAGAAAAAGAGTCCGGGTCAGGGTTGCCGGCAGCGGCAGAGCCCGGTGAGGTGGCCCCAAGTGCTACTATGAGCTGCCCCGGGTCCTCCTCACCATGAGTCAGGCAGTGTGACATAGACAAATGAGGAATTGACATAATCGAACACACTTGCCTGAACTCGGGCTCTACTGCCGTCCAGGATTCCGGTGATTTGAGGTGTGTAGTCTCCATCATTGTGCCCGGTGCTGTGGCCTCGCCGACCTCCTCTAGGATCGCCATCCTCTTGTCATCGGTTGGCAACCCCGGTGATGGCAGCTCCTCTCCTGCGACCCTAGTGAGAGGCTCAGCAGGCATGGGAGAGGAGAAAAGGTTTCAGTCGCCGGCAGCGGCAGAGCCCGGCGGGGGAAGTCCAGGTGTGGCCCGGCTCTTGGTCCGGCAGGCCCTCAGGGAGAATGGGAGGAGACATGAAGAGGGGAAGAAAACAATTATTACTTGCAGCTGGAGGAGAGGACCCAGTGGGCTGCTGATACCGGGCCTCCCCCTCAGGAGACAGGCAAGATTCAGTGTTACAGAATAATTAAAAAAAAAAAAAAATCCAAGATGGCGCCGCGGATGGCAGCCACTGGCTTCTGCTCTCTGATGTTTTTGATAATTTTGTGTGTTTTTTTGGACTTCTGCTCTTCTGTCCGAGTCACCTATTCAAGGGAGGAACTACTTTCACTCAGACTACCTCCCAATGCAACTTCTCTGCCAGTTTCTGCTGCTGATCTGAAGTTTTTTCAGTCGATCTTAGCTGTGGGAGCAGCGGCTATTGGCGCTGGCCGGAAACGAAGGCGGCGTGGTAAATGTGCCGGTGCGCTAGTCAGGCTGAAGAAACGAGGATTTCGCACACCGCTCCCATCGATCCATCTGGCAAATATCCGCTCTTTGGCGAACAAAATGGATGAACTGCTGCTCCTGACTCATAAAAACCGGGATTTTAGCAGATCTGGCGCCCTTTGTTTCACGGAGTCCTGGCTGAGTGAACACATCCCGGACAGCGCGGTGCGCCTGGACGGATTCCAACTGTTTCGCACTGATTGCAGCCGAGAATTCTCTGGAAAGACTAAAGGTGGTGGAATCTGCTTCTACACAAACGAAGGTTGGTGTACTGATGTCACAGTGTTGAAGAAGTTTTGTAGCCCTAACCTAGAGTCACTGTTCATAAACTGTAAACCCTTTTATTCACCGCGAGAGTTCTCCTCGTTTATTCTGGTCGGAATTTATATCCTGCCTGCTGCTTGTACAACGGAGGCACTGCAGCACCTCGCTGACCAGATAGCAGACGTGGAGGAAAAACATCCAGACTCTCTGCTTATCATTCTGGGTGATTTCAATAGAGCTAATCTCACAAATGAGCTTCCTAAATACAGACAGCATATTAAATGTCCCACCAGGGACACAAATACACTTGACCACTGTTACACAGTTTTAAGAAACGCCTATCATGCCGTCCCCCGTGCAGCTCTGGGTTTTTCTGACCACTGTCTGCTCCATCTTATTCCAACATACAGACAGAAACTAAAAACTTCCAAGTCTGTTGTAAGGACTGTGAAGAAATGGACTGAGGAATCAAAGCTGGAGTTACAAGCCTGCTTTGACTGTACAGATTGGAGTGTTTTTGAAGCTGCAGCCATTAACCTAAATGAACTCACTGACACTGTGACGTCATACATCTGTTTCTGCGAGGACGTGTGTGCAGACCAAGACCTTCTGCACATACAACAACAATAAACCCTGGTTCACTCCTAAACTGAAGCAGCTACGTCAGACCAAGGAGGAGGCCTACAGGACTGGTGACTGGACTCTGTACAAGCGGGCCAGAAACATGCTGACGAAGGAGATCAGGCTTGCTAAGAGGAGCTACAGTGTGAAGTTACAAAAAAACTTCTCAGCTAACAACTCTGCTTCTGTCTGGAGAGGCCTGCAGAATATCACCAACTACAGGAGACCATCCCCCCACCCTGTGGAAAACCTCCAGCTGGCTAACGACCTAAACAGCTTTTACTGCAGGTTTGAAAAGAACCTACAGTTCTCACCTCCCACCCACACAAAAGGATTATCTGCAGCCCCAGGAACTCCATCCCTCCTCCACTCTGACCTCCCACCAGCACTAACGATCTGTGAAGAGGAGGTGCGCCGGGTCTTTCAGAGACAAAAGATCAAGAAGGCTGCAGGACCTGATGGTGTGTCTCCATCCTGCCTGAGAGTCTGCTCCAATGAGTTGGCCCCCATCTTCACCCGGATCTTTAACAGATCACTGGAGCTGCGTGAAGTGCCCTCCTGCTTCAAACGCTCCATCATCATTCCAGTTCCCAAGAAACCCTCTGTTACAGGACTAAACGACTACAGACCTGTTGCCCTGACCTCTGTGGTCATGAAATCCTTGGAGAGATTGGTGCTGAACCACCTGAAGGTCATCACAGGCCCCCCGATGGACCCACTGCAGTTTGCCTATCGGTCAAACAGGTCAGTGGATGATGCAGTGAATATGGGACTACACTACTGTAGCATCATCGTCTCATCAAACCAAGACAGAAGATCACTTCTCTCCAGTTTACAGGAATTTCATTTTATTCATTACACAGGAATATCACTTTTCTGCCTTTTCAGGAATATCACTGGCTTTTATGTCGACTCATGCAGGCCTCTTCCAGGCCTGACCAAAGATGCTTGCTTTCCCAGGACCCCAATGTAAACAGTTGCCTCTTGCAGAGATTGTAAGGATCAGAATTTGCTTTTAAAGGCTCAAAGGAACATAAAACTCAGGAGACCAGACCTCTCAACGTGAACACTGCATTTGATAACGTACCTTTTCACAGGAAACAAATGTTCTTAAAAGAGTCATAAACCACTTAATCTGACGGGTTTATAGCCGATGCTGTCCAGGTTTCTTCGCCCAGATACTAAAGGAAATCATCTACAGCTCAACAGTACCTCCTAGCGGATGCCTACGGAATGTGTTTTCAGTATGTAGGATGACTTTTAATTTGTTCCAAACATTAAGTTTCTTTCAGCTTATCCTCTGGATCCTAAGGACACTGAAAATCATCCCTCTTTTATCAACAACCATGGTTTGCTGCATGTTTTTGCTGCATTTTGATCTAAATGTGAATGCATGTATTATAATTATGTATAAGAAATGTTATATTCATGAGTGTTATTTAAACGCATATTGGAGTAATGGTATAAATGCATGATCACCAAATATTAGCTAAGTCATTTAATTTAGTTAGATTTTATATTGAGCATTTATTTCATAAGAACTGACTGAGTGTTGATTTTCCCTCTGAAATTTCATGGGATGGTGTCTTCATTTGATTGGCTGCTCTCAAACAAAGAAGTGTTCTCACATTGGATAGCAGCCATTTCAAACTGCTTCTGAAAAGGTCGATTGGTCGGTCTTACGACTGACATCATCAGTTTTACGACCCGGCGAGGTAACTTTAAAAGAGAGAGGTTAGATTTGAGTTAAGTCAGAGATCAGCAGAGTTAAGAAAAAGGGTAGAAAAAAAAGACAATGAACAGGCAGGAAGATTAGAGCAAAAATAGAAAACGGTGATAAGATTAAGAATTAGAAACACAGAAAGAAGAAAGAGATTTTGAGAAAGATTAGGAACTAAATTAAGATTAAAGAAGCAGAATAGTAATCTAGATCTCAGAAGAAGATTTTATTCCACCGTTTCAAGGCCCTGTGAAGTTTTATTTTATTCTCTGTGTGTTTGTCAAGTCTTTCGTTATATTCTGGTCACTGAGGAGAAACCATTTTTCTTTAGAGCTCGTTCCTTTTAGAGAATCAAATTCTCAAACTTTTTCCTTCACCTCAGAAGCCATTCTTATCCTAGTAAATGTTTTTCTAACATTTTTTTTCATGACTTTTCACGCCGTTAAAGTGGACCGTTAATTTGCCTAGTTTAAAGTGAACAGAGACTGAGAAGATTTTCCTTCAGTTTTTTTGGTCTATCCCGCTACAAGAGACCTCAAATTTGGATTCTTTTCAAGGACTTTTCACGCCGCCCTGAGACAAACCATCCACGGCTGCAAGTGTCTCCTTGAAGGGCCCCCCAGCTGAGTTTACACTTCCACGGCTGTGAGGAGGCATCGCAGCAGCCGCTTCCTCCGACGTCCTAACTCCCAACTCGGCCGGTATCGACCTGCTGAAACGTGGACCTACAGCTGTCTTGTGAGTGAAAGTCTTATTTCTCCTATCTCCTGGGTTAGATAAGATAAGATAAGATAAGCCTTTATTAGTCCCACAACGGGGAAATTCCAGGATTGCAACAGCACAGGGATAGCAACACTCAGAGCAACAATCAGAAGGCAAGAAAAAAACAAGCAAGCAAGAGCAGCTAATATACATATGTACGTATTACTATAAAATATATATATATACACACACACACAGACACACAGTGCAGAGCATTGTAGCTGGATGGAATAAATATATGAATATATGAACACACAGTGCAGAGCATTGTAGCTAGATGGAATAAATATGTAAATATATAAACACCCACAGTACGGAGCATTGCAGCTAGGTGGAATAAATATGCAAGTATATAAACACACACAGTGCGGAGCAATGTAGCTAGATGGAATAATATGTAGATATATAAATATATAAACACACCCAGTGCTGAGCATTGTAGCTAGATGGAATAAATATGTAAATATATAAACACACACAGTGCAGAGCATTGTTGCTAGATGGAATGAAACAGCATAACCGTCTACTTAGTTATCCTACATGGTATGATTATGTGCCCATACATATTCTCACCCTCCATAGCGACCGGTATGTTCCTAGTTGTATGCCGGAGGGGACCATTGTGTAAGTCTATTGCATCTTTTGCATTCAAAAAACTATTAGTTTGTTACGTCTTTTTGCTATCTCTGCGAGCAGCCCTGCTTAGGTTGTACAGTCTGACAGCCGTTGGTAGGAAGGACCTACGAAACCTCTCGGTTGTGCACCTGGGATGATGTAGTCTGCTGCTAAATGAGCTCCTCAGTGCATTCAGTATGTCCTGCATAGGGTGGAACTCGGACTCCAGCAGAGATGACAGTTTAGCCACCGTTAGCCACCGGTTAAAAACGTGATGTCCTAACAATTAAATTACAATTGAATATGGCCCGTATTTCAGGGCTCAATTAGTCTTTCAGCCACAGGATAAAGCTATAAACTGAAGGAAAACTCTTAGTCATTTTTAAGTAACTGCCCTTAAATTTTTGTAGATTAATTCAGGAGTCATTTTTAGATAATTAGCTTATGAATTTTCCCCATAAAATTGCGTTGTTTTGTTAAAACATTCCAGCCTCATTTACCGTTGAAACATAAGCCTAGTTTCTCCTTGGTTCTGCAGAGGTGTAACGCTGGATTTTATGTTCAGGAACCCAATATCAGTTGATGTGATATTTTACGCAGTCATCATCTGAATCTGTTTATTCATCATTTGAACGCCATGTCATGTAACCTGAATGAGTTTAATAAAAGAGTGAATGAGAGCAGTTGAAGCGTTTTCCTTTCGCATATACAGGTTTCCTAATCACGGCAGGACAAAAACTCACTGAAACTTTGAGACTGATTCATTAAGTAATTTAAGGTACAAAGTTAATTAAAATTAAAGTTAATATTATTGTCCGTTAGGACTGGTGCCCCTTTTACGAGTGCATTTATTTAATTTAGCGGGTGTAGAAGTGATGGTTCAACTCCGCCCCCCTTTCACACCCACTATTAAATAAAATAAATAATTCCTGTACCTTATGACAAATATTTTTATAGGCAATTCACCCTACAGTTTAATGGTGCACCCGCTGTGAGGCCTCTGTAATTGGGAAACGTATATGCAAAAAGAAAATTCATTGAAATCATAATTTTTTTCCTGCAAATATTGATCCATATTCGGCGAGTCTGTGTGTTTGTTTGAGAGACTGAGGCCACGTCTCTCCTCCTGCCTGTGTGTCTGTTGTGCTTGTTTACCTAACCTCCCACTGAGGAGGCTGGTGGCTGATAGCTGAAAAGGGGGATGAGTGATTCACCCACTAAAGTCAACAGTTTTTGATGCATAAAAAAAAAGAAGTTTGAAGCATTATATGCTGGATTAAGAAACATAAAGGCCTAGAGTGACAGAAACACGAAGAAAACCATCCTGTCTCTCGCCAGTTTAACCTTCCGGCGATTATCCCGAAAGGAGTAATTAAACTGGCCAGTTCTGTAATTTAATTACCCAAGCGTGGTGACGTCAGATTAAGCTGGACGCGGTTTGATCTGGTCACTGAATAAACCGCTGGGGAAAGTAGCGCTAAACTATACCCGGAATTAAAGGGGTTACATTATTTGTTAAAGTTGGAGATTAAACTCTCATTTTGAAAAGCAAGGCGTGGCGTTGTCGCTGAGACTCGCGCCCGCATCACATGTCACGTGAACACACACAGTCGCGCGCGTGACCGAAAGGCGTGCACGAAAAACTGCGCATGAGCAGAGTAAGCGTGCAGACGCCATTTTGAAGGCGCAAAGAGGGAGTCACCCTAGCCGCCATTTTGAGTGAGACCGGTAGACCCGCCCAGAGCGACGTCACCAGTGTCTCCTCCCCCTGGGAGGGCATAGACAACTGCCTCCATTGTGTGGTCAACTATAGGAGTTGCACTTCTTGCATGAATGCACACTCGGATTAAAGCAGAGCAAATCTATTAAGCTGATTTATAATCAAACAGAGCTTCCAAATTGACTTTAAATCAATCTGAATTATCCGGAACAACCTAAATTTAAACCCAATTCAAAGTTTTATCCCAAGAACTAAAAGGAAAAGGAAACTTGTGGGTTTGAAGTTTGTTCTCATTGGTGGAAGAGCTTTTGACTGCATACATACACACTGAAAGAACATAGAAGCATAGACTTTGTATTTACTCACATATGTTAACCACATATTTTAATCTTTTTAGTTAAAAGCATATATTCACACATCTTACGCTAAAAGTCTGCAAACTTTTGAAGCTATATATATGTGTTTTGTTTTTAAATATCACTTTGTGCGATTTCTTTCACAGGAAGCCATTCAACTTAGGGATTCAAATAAATGACAATGTTCATTTAGACTCAAGTTAATGTTAATCCTGTGCATGTTGGTAAAGGATTTAGTGATTTACTAAATATTTAACCAAAATTCTCCAAAATTAGGAAACCACATCCAGCAATTAACACTTGAAAGCTTTAGCTTATTTACAGTCAGTGTTGCTTTTGATTCATATTTCCTCCCCAGGAGAAGGAAAACATTTAACCAGCTCACTATTTCTCACCAGGATTTGAAATAAGTCAAAAGGTGAAAACTTTGACTAGTCTGTAAAACATTTTTTTTTCTTCTTTTTTTTTTTTAATAATCATTAACTTTAATCCTAAGGAAGCCTTAGTGACAATACACAAAGACAATTCATTTCTTTCCTAGCTTGTAAATATTAAAACATTGAAAGGCTTTAAATGAAGATAAGCTCTAACAAATAGAACAAAGCCAGTTCTAACTTTAAAACAAAGTAAAGACTTATACTGTAACTCTAAAGCCTTAAAGCATTTAACCTTTTCTATTTTTGTTGCTTTCTGTTCCTTTTGTAAATAAAATCATTACTTTCAAGTGAGATTCAACAAAAAATTCACAACCTAGTTGAGGACTATTCCAAAACTACACTTTGATAACTGAACTGAAAGAAGTCAATCGACACAAATTTTTTTTTTTTTTGCTTTTGTCTTGTGAAATACAAATCAAAATACAGTGTCAACAAATAAACTAACACGTATTCCACATTTCTAAAGAATTCCAAAATATTTGCTTTCCTTCTTACAAGCCTGGAAGTTGAAACAAACTCCAAAAAGAAGCTTGTAATTACCCTCACTGTAAAACGACACTCAAGGTTAACTCTTGACGCACAACTTTAGCTATAATCAACGAATTGATTTCAAGCTAAGCGTTACACAAACGGTCAAACATGTCGAGTCCACTTGACGAATTAAATGACCTTCAAGTAATATTGGAAGAGTTGGCTTCCGACCTTATACCCGGTTTCTCCAAACAAGTTTGGGATACTCCACCAAAAGATTTGAAGCAAATCACGAAAAAACTTTCGGATGAATGCAAAGCTAACCCACCGAAAGCAAAGGAAATCCCCGGTGTGTTAGGAAAGTTCGCACTAGCATTAGTTGCAAGGCTAAAACGAGCTGAAACCCAAGTACTCTACGCCGAAAAGGAACTGGTGAAACGACAAACAACCATCCTTTCTCTTCAGGTGGAGAACAAATCCCTTGTGAAAAAGCAGGAACAAGCTCGCATAGAGAAAGAAGACACCCAAGCTACGCTCGATCAGACGTTGCTAAATCTGGAACAAGCAGAGGAAGAAAAGCAACGACTAGAAGACAACAATACCTCACTTCAGCAAGAAAACGAGGAATTGAGAACCGCCCTGCTTCACAAAGAGAATCAACTCAAGGAAGTTGAAGGTCAATTGGACGAAACAAGCTCCGATTATGGGAAATGCAAACTGCTCCTACGAGAAGCACAACAAGGTCTTCAGGACGTCCAAGAAGAGCTGGAAGACCACCGGAAACAAAGGGATCTGAGGTCAGAATCCATGAACAGGCCGGTTCCCTCGACAAAGGGGGGCATCCCCTCATGGGATGGGGACTCCCCCGGCTCACACTCACCTGACCCGTTCAGACCCGAATGGCAACGTGAAAGACGTGTGCAAATTCCATCCGATGGAGATCTCAATAAGATCGCTCGCCACGTCACGAAATTTGACCCCTCAACCAGTGGGTCACCTGATACCAGGGCTTATTTGCAAGACATCGACTACTACTTGCGTAAATACCCTGATGCTACTGTTGACGACCGCATTTATTTGATCAAGTTGACATCCAACAGGTCGGTATCAAGATTTATAGATCGGCAACCATTTGACATCAAGATGAACCACCGGAAACTCTATGAAGCCATCGAAAGAGAGTTTTCCGACGACTGCTTACAGTCAGGGCTAGCGACAGCCCTAGCTGTGAAACAGGGTCGCTTAGAGCCCCCACAGGCATACTACCAGCGACTCCTGCGCGCATATTTCGGATCTCAAAACACGCCTGAGATGGAAGAAGACCACAATTTCAAGGCTCTGTTCATTCAGAATCTCCATCCCACGATTGGACACCACCTTGGAGTCATGGCTAACCCAAAGACAAACTCGATAAACCAGCTAAGAGAGTTCGCACATTATGCATTCCAGAAACAGCGACAAAGCAATCAGAAGCATACCGAGTCTACCGCGGTGTTAGCAGTCAACACTGCATCAGACACCCTGGACCTAGAGGGCGCCCCAAGGCCAGCCCCTGTTCCAGCATCTCGGTCACAAATAAAACGACGACAGTCCTCTAGTCAAGATAAGTCGAGTCATGACCCGGAAAAATTTTTGACACCAAGTTCCAAGCCAGCATCACCAAAACCTGACTACCGTCGGAGACTAAGCCCACCAGGTAAGTCACGAGAATACGGTACGGATACCCGGGATGACAGATATCGATTTCGAGACTCGCATAATCGCGGGAGGTGGTCACCTCCTTCGTACCGTCGGAAAAACTTCAACAGGGAAGCAAGACCTCCCCCTGGAAAGTTTAACTCCAAACCCTGGGAGAAGAAAGAAAAGCCCATTTTCAGCCAAGAAGACCTGGAGACTCTCCAACGCATACTTGACGAACTGAAGAGGAAAAAGGAGGCAAAAGAGGACAAGAAACCAGATGTCCTAGCCATAAATATTGTGACCACCCCAAATGATCCTTTAGGTTTGCCACAAGTC
Organism: Pholidichthys leucotaenia; assembly: GCA_020510985.1. NCBI lineage: Eukaryota > Metazoa > Chordata > Actinopteri > Cichliformes > Pholidichthyidae > Pholidichthys > Pholidichthys leucotaenia. The sequence goes on from CM035838.1 coordinate 411,620,997, forward strand.
AACCCTGAGGGTTCTCCTACTACAAAGGGGAAGGATACCGAAGACACAACCGAGCATCCTCCACCCGAAACTCAGGAGGAGCTCCAAAATGCAACACCACCCAGTGCCATTTTGGTAGTCCAGCTACCTGGGAAACCTCACTCGCCCGAAACCGGCGACTGTTTAATCTGCGTTGAACCACCGGTCCAAGAATTTCTGTGTGATTTAACCGAAAGGGGGGTTGCACGAAAATTTTTTCTGTCATTGACCTTTGAAGATGTGATGACGCACGAAGCCCTACTGGATACTGCAGCGGACATCACACTCATGTCGCGTGACCTTTTCAAACACCTACGTGTCACTGCTAACCTTGCGCACAAAGACTTGAAACTAAGACCTTGCTCCTTAGCTATTCAACCTTATGCACCCTCAAACACGACTGTGTCACACATGTCATTGATACAAATCTCCATTGGGCCCATGACCTTGATCATCCCGGTCTATGTGTCCAATCTCAACTCAATTCCATGGGCTGCACGGTGGCGCAGTGGTTTAGCACTGTGGCAGCACAGTTTTACCCTCGGCCGGGGGATCGCGGGGATCATGAGATCGTGGGTTCGATCCCAGCCCCCGACCAACAGTGAGCTGTGTGGAGTTTGCATGTTCTCCCCGTGTTACGTGGGTTTACTCCGGGATTTCTCCGGTTTCCTCCCGCATACCAAAAACATGTAGGTTTAGGGCGCTCGCGCACGCAGCGACCAGCAGCTGGTGGCTTGTCACCAGACTGCAAACCAAGTCTACCTACGGGTACAAATAAGTAACAAAAAAAAAAAAAAAAAAAATTCCATTGCTGATAGGCAAGGATCTACTTAATCGCTTTGAGCCTCTGATAGACTTCAAGAATCTCAAGCTATGGGCTCAAGTTCGACAACCTCTTCCAACCACTCTACCTGAAGCAACCGGATCACAGTGCTACACTCTTGACACCTTGGATGTTCCAGGAGTCAACCCACTCGCACTGCTGACCCAACAAAGTTTGACGGAAAGTGACCTTGGGGACCAGGCTGAAACAGACACCCCTTTTCAGGTCACCACATCTGACAACCCAACCTTAAATGAACACAGTTCATTTCTTTGCACCCTGAAACCAGGGGCAGTCGATGAAGAGTACCGCCCCCAAGTGGTCAAAGGACTAGCTATCCAAAGCTCCCACGTAGAAGACGTGGTACTGGCTCTCTGGGCTGATAAATCTGCAATCAGCCAGACACTTTTTGACTCTCTACACGAGAAATACCCTGACCTTATGGTCACTAACAAGTCTTTTCATTTCCCCGCTGGGACCAAATCAAACAAAACATTGGTCGCCAGAAGTATCTACGCCCTCCACCTTCAGTGGAACCACAGACTGCTAACGCATCCCTTCTTGGTCGTTCCCGACCTGCCACATGCAGTCTACATCGGCAGTGATCTTCTTGTGAGACTTGGAACCCAGGTTGATACCATAAACAATGTCTTATGGTCTCTCACCTCAGTTCGAGACGCTCACTCTAAACCAGATCTTGACACTCTAAAGTCAGGCCAGACCATCCCTGAAGCCTGCCAGGTACTGAACACTCAACATTGTCTCATACCTGCTAATGTCACGTGCTACCCGGTCCAACTATGCATTCAAACAGGACAGAAACTTATGCATCCACAAGCATTTTTCCAACCGGCTCCTTTGCTTGACAATCTAGGCTCAACTCTGGAGGCCATGCCCCTTCTAAGCCTAGAATACAGAACCACCACATTACCAGTTAACAATCCCACGGCAGAGACCATCGTCCTGCCCAAGGCCATGCCTCTTGGCTGGCTCATCACCACAGATTTCCACGATTTTGAACTGACTGTTCCTGTGCTAGGCGGCCTCCCTGATTCTCTTTGGGCCGACTCTCTTGAACCTACAGTCATTTACACTAAGCCTTCTAAGGCCATCGCTCTTGTGTCAATACCAACCCCTGACAAAGAGTCAGTGGGACGAATCGACTTGACTAACAATGACCAAATGCTTGTCCAAGCCATTGAACTCCTTCCATCGGAGTCCAATCAGCAAACCAATGACAATCCCAGCGATGCTCCGCCGAAACCAGTCCTCACTATCGCTGAAGAGATTGCACAGGTGGTAGCTGATGCTGATGCCCTAACCTCTGACGAAGAACGTGAAAAACTTCACCAAGTTCTTCTTAAGTATGAACAATCCTTCTCCAAAGACTCCTTGGACTGTGGACTGACCACAATCCACTCAGTACGTATTCCTACACCACCTGACGCCCCTCCAACCTACGTCAGGCAGTACAAGATTCCCTTGGCCTCGTACGGCCCAGTACAAGAAATAATCAATGATTTACTGGACCGTAGCATAATCAGGCCATGCAACAGTACCTACTCGGCTCCCTTATGGCCTGTCCTAAAGCCCAATGGTAAGTGGAGACTCACCATTGATTACAGGAAATTGAACACTCAAGTTCCTCTCTCTAGGTGGCCTATGACTCAACTGGAGCAAGAACTCCCTAGAGTCAAAGATGCCAAATACTTCTCAACACTGGACATTGCTTCTGGTTTTTGGACTATTCCTGTCCAAGCTGAAGACCAACACAAACTGGCCTTCACGTTCGCGAATCGCCAATACACATTCACCCGATGCCCTTTCGGTTATGCCAACTCTCCTGCAGAGTTCAACATTTTCTTGAACAAAGCATGTCCCGACGCCCGAGACAGAGGTAACCTCATCTATGTTGACGACATTCTCATTTGGAGTCCAACTCTGGACACCCACCTCACTGAAATTGACCATGTCCTTGGCCAGCTCACGCGAGCTGGAGCCAAAATTTCTCTCTCCAAATGCCAATGGTGCAAAACCAAAGTCAACTATGTCGGTCTCTTGGTAGGATCCAAAGGGGTACTACCACAAACGGCACAAATTCAAGGTGTGTTAAACATCAAAGCCCCTACCACCATCTCCGAACTCCGGAGCTTCCTAGGGGTATGCAATTACTCACGTCAGTTCATGGAGGATTATGCAGACTTGGCAAAACCCCTTACAGACCTCCTACGAAAGGACACCCCTTTCATTTGGTCTGAGGCTCAAGAACAGGCTATGCTAGCGTTGAAGCAAAAGTTATGCACAGCACCATGTTTGGCCTATCCCAACTGCGACCAGCCATTCTTCTTACAAGTGGGGCTCTCTGCCAACTGCTTAAGCGCTGGATTATACCAAATCTACGACCACGACAAACGAGTCGTGGCCTATGCCAGCAAAACTCTCTCTGGTCCGGAGCTGAAATACTCGGACTGTGAAAAAGCCCTTCTGGCCACTGTATGGGCAGTCAAGCATTTCTCCAACTATGTGGGAGGCCAGAGAATCACAGTTGAGACTCACCACCAACCAGTGGTCTTCCTCAACAGTCAACGCATCAGAGAAGGCGTTGTAACAAATGCCAGAATAGCCTCCTGGTTGATGGCTCTACAAAGCTTTGACGTGGAGGTCCGCTAAGCACAAAAGTTGAGAAGCCCTCTCGGCACAGACTTGGCTGCCTGCCAACGGTGCTCTGAGGACACTCCAGGACCATCCATTCATGCAAAGCCACCTACAGTCACTGAAGACCCAAACCATCACTACTTTGACCAGAACATCTGTCAAGATATGGTCACCGCCTATGTCGATGGTTGTTCTTTTCACCATGAAACTCACATTCGTGCTGGTGTGGGTGTGGCATGGCTGAACAATCAGCCTTGTGAACCCCACAACTATCAACTGGGTTCCCAATCATCTCAGTATGCGGAAATCGCAGGTGTGCTCATTACACTGCAACTTGCTGTAGACCATGACATTCGCACATTGGTCATCTGCACTGACTCCAACTATGCATGCCTCAGTTTCACTTGTCATTTAACACTCTGGAAGGCCAAAGGTTTTGTAACCTCCAACCACAAACCGGTTAAACATCAAGACCTTTTCAAGGCATGTGATCACCTGGTCACCTCCAACAACCTCCAAGTGTACTGGAAAAAGGTCAGAGGTCACTCGCGCACACCAGGTCAGGACAAAGAATGGAATGACCTTGTGGACTCACTTGCAAAACAAGGAGCCATACAAGGCACACCCTGGTCCTTTGATTCTGCTCAGGTGCCGACTTCACAGTCCCACCCACCCACCCCTACAGTCTGCGCAGTCACTAGGGCCCAGACTAACAGGTCCCAAGACATGACACAAACCACAGGTCCCCTTGCGGTTGACCCTGTTTTCAATGACGCTGACCTTATCTCTCTTCAAACCCTTGACCCTGCGGTCCATAAAATGATACAATACATCTCAGATCCTACACTTAATGCACCATCCGACTCGGATCTCGCTGACACTCCAGACTTGAAGCCACTTTTTGCCGCACGATCATCCTTGCAGCTGCGAAATGGCATTCTAGTTCATGTTTCCAATGAACTCCATACGCCTGCGCTTGTGGTCCCTCGCAACCAGAGGGGGGTGATGATTGTTCATGCCCATGATCTCCCAACTGCAGGACACAAAGGCGTCAAAGCGTCGTACAACGCGCTCAAACAAGTGGCATATTGGCCATACATGCGAAAGGATGTAGCCAACTACATCAAGGGATGTCTCGTATGTTGCCAGTTTCAACCAACCAACCCGATGCATCGAGCACCCCTACAGAAAAGAGGCATTTCATTCCCATGGTCTGACCTCCAAATTGACTGGGTAGGTCCCCTTCCACGGTCAGCCAGAGGAAACAAATACTTCCTCACAGTCACATGTGCTTTCACCAAATGGGTCGAGTGCCTGCCTGCTCCTAATGACACGGCAGAAACCACGGCCTACTTGTTGATGAACCACGTATTCTCTAGGTTTGGTCTGCCAAGCCGAATCAACTCTGACCGCGGCACTCATTTCACCGCCGAAGTCATGCGACAACTGTGGGAAACCTTGGGAGTTAAAGCTAACTTCCATATTAGCCACCACCCACAATCCTCCGGACAGGTTGAAAGAACCCACCGAACTGTGATCAACATACTGAAGAAGTATGTTTCACCACACCAAAAAGACTGGGATGTAAAACTCCCGCTGGTCTTAATGGCCATCCGAGCCACACCCCATGAAGCTACGGGGGGTGTCACCTTTTGAAATGATGACAGGCCGGCAAATGACTTTGCCCCTGCATTTACTCTACCAACCTGGAGAAGCCAGTGTTGCAACAGCTTACACTACTCACCAGTACATGACTGACCTGACCAAACATCTCCGACAGACTTTTGCCTTTGCCCAAAAACATTTGGACCGATCAGCTGAAGGACACAAAGCCTACTACGATCAGAAAGCCACACATGACGAACTCCAAGTGGGAGACAAGGTTTTCTATTATGCTTTCATTCCTCAGACAGGACAGACCAACGCACGAGCAGGAAAACTCGCTCGGAAGTTCCTCCCCAGGTGGACAGGTCCACACACGATCACAGATAAACTCTCTTCGGTCGTTTACCAAATCAAAATAAGCAAAGGTCGCCAGGACCCCATCTCCAAATGGGTCCATCGTAATCAAATCAAAGCTTACAAAAACCCCATGGGACTTGTCGGGGACAACATTGTTCCATTAAGTCAGTAAACAAACCTAAATCTTGTTTGCGCCCGATAGATAACTGTTAGCTGACTATCAGCCTCAGACCTTCTCGGTCACATTTCTCTTCCTCAATCAGGTAACTGCATTAAACCTTCAAAAGGAGAAAGTTAACCCAAACTAACTGACTTCCTTAAAATCTAACCTGAAAAGACCCCGCAAAATTTCATTCAGTATCATCAAGTTACTATTTCAAAGTAGTACAAACAAAATCAACAACATCACTAGCTTAAGTCAATAATCACAAAACCCTCTAAAGGTGATAAACACTAATAGCTTAGAGCCCAGCCTCTAACAAAGTTGTTCCACCTCTAAGAATAACTTTCACCTGCCACTCAGGTACCTCAAGAAAAGGAAAACGGACAAGAAGCTCAGGATTAAAATGACTCACTTCTATTCGTTGGCCAGGACGATGGCCCTCCTGTTTTTCAGTTTAGCCCTCTACCTAGCACTCTCACCTACTTTCGCCCAGTTAGAACTGGACAGAACCCAGACAAGAAGTCAACAATCCTTAAGTAGATTCTCAACCACGGCCTCATCATTAGGGCCCCTTGCTAGCCTTAGCACGTCTACTGTTAAATCAGTCAACACCGCTACACTGAAATGCCAGATAGTTGAACCACCAACTGTTACCAAAACTTTGCAAGATACTGTGTTGGTTTTGAATGTTTGCTCCAAAGCCTCATTCAAACTCATCAAGGTCTTGGACTTGTCACTCTTCATGTTAGAGGGTGACCCTGCTCACCCACATATAATGCCTGTGTTTCTTCGAAAGGTAGCTAGAAATATTAGACTTTCAGCTAACACTTTGACAACGAGTCTGCCTTCACCGCTTCTTGCCCCTGTTTCAGATGTCACAAAGTTATTCCTCATTGCCACTCAAAGAACAATGATGACTTTCCATGCTCGCTTAGTCTTCCAGAACAAAGGTCTCAAACACCCTCTGAGTAAGACCTCTGTGGAACCATGGTTTAGTCCAGCTAAACCAATTCAATTCGAACCTCCTTGAATTAACTCAATATTGCTTAACCTAAACACCTACCTCAGATAAGCAATACATTTTTGTTTTGCATTCTTTGTTTTGACTTTTATTTTTCTTTATTTTTAGAATTTTTGAAGTTATATGCATGCTTATATACAAACCTATATTTTTATATATAGCTCTTGCACTCCATTTTGATTTTTGTACCCATTCAAACTATTTTTTTTTTTTTTTACAACTATGATAGCTATTTCATCGTGAACCAAAATTCCTACCTCAGGTATGTAAGACTACGCACTTATTTTTGTAGCTAGAATTTTTGAGTCATTTCAAGACCTATGCCTTAGCGTACTACTCCAAGTCAATTTTATAATCTACATTTGGCCATATTCAAATTATTTTTGGAAATTCATGGAAGTCCTTCCAGTTAACCAAAGTCAAAGATCTGTACTTAGTAATAGATACTGCTTGCATGCTAGTGTGTATGGACATCACACAAACCTTTTAACCCAGTATTTAGGTCAAGTGTTGCCAAGGAGACGAAGCTGCCATGGGTGTGTACCAACACTGACCAATGCTCACCATTGCTACAAAAGGGGGAACTGTAGCATCATCGTCTCATCAAACCAAGACAGAAGATCACTTCTCTCCAGTTTACAGGAATTTCATTTTATTCATTACACAGGAATATCACTTTTCTGCCTTTTCAGGAATATCACTGGCTTTTATGTCGACTTATGCAGGCCTCTTCCAGGCCTGACCAAAGATGCTTGCTTTCCCAGGACCCCAATGTAAACAGTTGCCTCTTGCAGAGATTGTAAGGATCAGAATTTGCTTTTAAAGGCTCAAAGGAACATAAAACTCAGGAGACCAGACCTCTCAACGTGAACACTGCATTTGATAATGTACCTTTTCACAGGAAACCAGTGTTCTTAAAAGAGTCATAAACCACTTAATCTGACGGGTTTATAGCCGATGCTGTCCAGGTTTCTTCGCCCAGATACTAAAGGAAATCATCTACAGCTCAACAGTACCTCCTAGCGGATGCCTACGGAATGTGTTTTCAGTATGTAGGATGACTTTTAATTTGTTCCAAACATTAAGTTTCTTTCAGCTTATCCTCTGGATCCTAAGGACACTGAAAATCATCCCTCTTTTATCACCAACCATGGTTTGCTGCATGTTTTTGCTGCATTTTGATCTAAATGTGAATGCATGTATTATAATTATGTATAAGAAATGTTATATTCATGAGTGTTATTTAAACACATATTGGAGTAATGGTATAAATGCATGATCACCAAATATTAGCTAAGTCATTTAATTTAGTTAGATTTTATATTGAGCATTTATTTCATAAGAACTGACTGAGTGTTGATTTTCCCTCTGAAATTTCATGGGATGGTGTCTTCATTTGATTGGCTGCTCTCAAACAAAGAAGTGTTCTCACATTGGATAGCAGCCATTTCAAACTGCTTCTGAAAAGGTCGATTGGTCGGTCTTACGACTGACATCATCAGTTTTACGACCCGGCGAGGTAACTTTAAAAGAGAGAGGTTAGATTTGAGTTAAGTCAGAGATCAGCAGAGTTAAGAAAAAGGGTAGAAAAAAAAGACAATGAACAGGCAGGAAGATTAGAGCAAAAATAGAAAACGGTGATAAGATTAAGAATTAGAAACACAGAAAGAAGAAAGAAAGAGATTTTGAGAAAGATTAGGAACTAAATTAAGATTAAAGAAGCAGAATAGTAATCTAGATCTCAGAAGAAGATTTTATTCCACCGTTTCAAGGCCCTGTGAAGTTTTATTTTATTCTCTGTGTGTTTGCCAAGTCTTTCGTTATATTCTGGTCACTGAGGAGAAACCATTTTTCTTTAGAGCTCGTTCCTTTTAGAGAATCAAATTCTCAAACTTTTTCCTTCACCTCAGAAGCCATTCTTATCCTAGTAAATGTTTTTCTAACATTTTTTTTCATGACTTTTCACGCCATTAAAGTGGACCTTTAATTTGCCTAGTTTAAAGTGAACAGAGACTGAGAAGATTTTCCTTCAGTTTTTTTGGTCTATCCCGCTACAAGAGACCTCAAATTTGGATTCTTTTCAAGGACTTTTCACGCCGCCCTGAGACAAACCATCCACGGCTGCAAGTGTCTCCTTGAAGGGCCCCCTAGCTGAGTTTACACTTCCACGGCTGTGAGGAGGCATCGCAGCAGCTGCTTCCTCCGACGTCCTAACTCCCAACTCGGCCGGTATCGACCCGCTGAAACGTGGACCTACAGCTGTCTTGTGAGTGAAAGTCTTATTTCTCCTATCTCCTGGGTTAAAAACGTGATGTCCTAACAATTAAATTACAATTGAATATGGCCCGTATTTCAGGGCTCAATTAGTCTCTCAGCCACAGGATAAAGCTATAAACTGAAGGAAAACTCTTAGTCATTTTTAAGTAACTGCCCTTAAATTTTTGTAGATTAATTCAAGAGTCATTTTTAGATAATTAGCTTATGAATTTTCCCCATAAAATTGTGTTGTTTTGTTAAAACATTCCAGCCTCATTTACCGTTGAAACATAAGCCTAGTTTCTCCTTGGTTCTGCAGAGGTGTAACGCTGGATTTTATGTTCAGGAACCCAATATCAATTGATGTGATATTTTACACAGTCATCATCTGAATCTGTTTATTCATCATTTGAACGCCATGTCATGTAACCTGAATGAGTTTAATAAAAGAGTGAATGAGAGCAGTTGAAGCGTTTTCCTTTCGCATATACAGGTTTCCTAATCACGGCAGGACAAAAACTCACTGAAACTTTGAGACTGATTCATTAAGTAATTTAAGGTACAAAGTTAATTAAAATTAAAGTTAATATTATTGTCCGTTAGGACTGGTGCCCCTTTTACGAGTGCTTTTATTTAATTTAGCGGGTGTAGAAGTGACGGTTCAACTCCGCCCCCCTTTCACACCCACTATTAAATAAAATAAATAATTCCTGTACCTTATGACAAATATTTTTATAGGCAATTCACCCTACACTACATCCTGCAACACCTCGACTCCCCAGGGACGTACGCCAGGATCCTGTTTGTCAACTTCAGCTGGTTCAACACCATCATCCCAGGCATTCTTCATCAGAAACTCCTCCAGCTCAAGGTGCCCCCCTCCACCTGCCAGTGGATCTCCAGCTTTCTGACTGACAGGTGGCAACAGGTAAAGCTAGGGAGATTTACATCCAGCTCCCGAAAAATTAGTACTGGCGCCCCCCAAGGATGTGTCCTTTCCCCACTGCTCTTCTCCCTCTACTCCAACGACTGCACCTCAGAGGACCCTTCGGTGAAGCTCCTGAAGTTTGCGGACGACACCACAGTCATCGATTTGATCCGGGATGATGATGAGTCTGCATACAGGCGGGAGGTGGAGCAGCTGATCCTCTGGTGCAGCCAGAACCATCTTGAACTTAACCCAGCCAAAACGGTGGAGATGACTGTGGATTTCAGGCGACACCCCCCTTCATTCCCCCCACTCACCATCCTCAACAGCACAGTGTCCACTGTGGACTCCTTCAAGTTTCTGGGTACCACAATCTCCCGGAACCTGAAGTGGTCCTCTCATATAGACACTGTCCGGAAAAAGGCCCAGCAGAGGTTGTTTTTTCTGCGTCAGCTCAAGAAGTTTGATTTGCCTCAGGAGCTGCTGGTTGTCTTCTACACCGCCATCATCCAATCTGTCCTCTGCTTTTCCATCACTGTCTGGTTTGGATCTGCCACTAAACAGGACAAGACCAGACTGCAGCGGATCATTCAAGGTGAACTGAACTGAACGGCATTGAACAGCACTGGGTGATAGTACATACAATTATAAAGATAATTTATCATTGGCACCCCCTCCACAAATCCCGGAATCTTGGAGAAAATTGCGATTTTGAATTTCCCGCCCTGAAAAATCAGACGAATCCGCCGATTAACCGGAAGTGCAGCCGGAGTTTCGCGTGACGTCACGAGTGTGACCCAGTCCTCATGTTTACCATTGCGAGCACGTCGACACTGGTTGTTTTTGGTGCATTTTGTCGTGATAGTCGACTACAAAACACTTCCAACACCTGGGGAAGATCTGTTCAGTGGCCAAGGAAAGCTGTCATGGCAACGAAAGAAGAGAAAGGGGGAGGAAAAGCAACCGGGAAGCGATGCGTTTCTAGATATACAGTGATCCCTCGCTACTTCGCGTTTCACCTTTCGCGCCCTCAGTGCATCGCGGATTTTTCAAAAATATTCATCAAAAATTCAAAATTGAGAAAAAATGGCACAAAAGTTGCCCAGGCGCTAGCAGAAGGCTGGGAGACTACATTAATCGGGTATCAACTCGGAGAGCCCGCACAACTCAAAATCCACCTCTCTGACCACCGCTCCACTCCTCTCCGCCCACCTCTTCACCGCTCGGGAATCTCGCAAGCTGATTGGCCGAGACGTTTTACCTCGCAAGCTGATTGGCCGAGATGTTTTACCCAGCTTCTCTCCCTGCAGAGCGCCCATACCCAGCGAAGGAAGACCGCATTCATTGTTCTTTATCGCTCGTGTTGCTTAGTGGCACTTTTCGCTGTTCTCTTGTGCCTTTTTGTGCAAAATAGTGCTTGTGACGCCCTTGGGGGGGGGGGCGGTGACGCTACTTCGCGGTTTTTCACTTTTCGCAGTCGGTTCTGGTCCCCATTAAACGCGATAAGTGAGGGATCACTGTAGATATTATTTATAAATAGCACAGTCAAATGCAGAGGCCAGTTCTGTTCATGTGTATTGCCACTATAGTCTGTAGAAGTATTGTAATACATAGCCCATGGTCATGGAACCTGTCCTGAATACACGTGTTAACCCTACGCCACGGATGTGTCTATTCAATGCCAAGTGTGTACACGGCCAGGCTATTGTACAGTCCTAGCCCTATGTATAAATAATAAGTTGGAAAAATGCTGATGGTTTTTTTTTTTCTTTCTTTTTTATTGTTAATTTTCCTTATCCTGACACCCCAAACATGCCAAAGTAGAGAAGACTCACCATTCTGTATTCAATAAGCGACTCTCCTCCCCATCACTGCTGTGGTCTGACTCTGAGTCGGTGCCGGAATCACCCGAAAATTCTGTCTTGAATCTGTACGGTTCGATGCCTCCCTCGCTCTCTTCCTGTTCACTTGACACTCCTGCATCCTCCTCTGTCTCGTCACCGATCCTGAATGCCTCTTCACTCTGAAAACTATGGTGTTCTTGACTGCTGGAACTGCTATCATCTGCCATTGTTGTTTTGATAAGGCTCACACTCGTCACGTCACGCAGCGTCGTCTGCACTACTTCCGGTTTGTTTGGCACTGCCAGCCAGAGGCAAAAGTTTATCGGCTTATAGCTTGGCCATGGCACGGCCTAAAAATTTCTTTTATGTGTTGAAAAATACAATAGGTAATAAGGAATTAATCTGCTATTCTACTTTTTGCGCAAAAAGGTGGGTTCAGTTCTACTTTAAGTCTGCGGAGAGGATCATTGGTACCGACCTACCCTCCATTGAGAACTTATATCGGTCCATAACCAGGAAACGGGCAGGAAACATCTGTGCTGACCCATCACACCCCGGCCACAAACTGTTTGAACTTCTATCTTCTGGTCGTCGTTACAGATCACTGAAGGTCAAAACCACCCGTCACAGGAACAGTTTCTTTCCTCAAGCCATCACTCTGATGAACTCCTAACATTCACCTAGTCCTACCTGTTGCTGTACTCATGACTTTTCATCCATTATTACATTGCACATAACTCTCACACTGCTTTTTACTTCATTCACATTATATCACTGAATCTGAGTTCACATTGAAATACTGTGACTGTATATTTTTTCATATATTTCTGCAAAGTGTGGTTAGTCTGAGTAAATAACTGCATATATTCCTGTATATATTTGCATCCTTTTATAGAAACGTGGACAGACTGTAATTTACTGTACATACTCTGTTGTCATTGAATCCTTATTTAAATCCTTTACCTGAACAACGAGAGCAAGTTTTTAGCCAAAGTCAAATTCCTTGTATGTGTTGTGCATACTTGGCCAATAAAGCTGATTCTGATTCTGATTCTGATTCAGAATGAAAAAATACTTGCCCTTCATCCCGGTTGATGACATCTGCAGCTGCAGAGGGCAGGAGTTCACCCCTCTCCGTGCCAGCGATGATTTCGACCCCTCCGCAGGCTATTGGAGGAGCCATCTCCCTGACGACGGAGGTAGGTGTGGCCAGGGTGAATCCAGCGGATTTCTCGGCAGCTGAAGCGATGATGGCTGCAGGAGAAGAGGAGAGATTCTCCCGGCTTCCCCTGCGGGATGGCAGTGTCCTTTATATGCCCGGATCGACCGTGCTGGAGCGAGTGGAGGGTCGAAAAACGTGCCACAGAGGCTGCCAGTTTGCAGGTAAGCGGGCGTCCGTTCCGGTGTCGCGGGATATGCCAGGCTCGGGGAGGAGTGCTGGAGCGAGCAGTCTGTGGAGAGCAGGTCGGTGTATTGTGGGTAGATCCATAGCCCGGACGCACCACCAATCCCTCTCGGGTCCACTGGCAGCAAGAAACTCATCCACATAGCTCCGGATGTAGACAGCTGCCAACTACTCCTCGCTCGGAGACCCCGCTGCCGTTCCCTTTCTCCGCCGGGACCAGGGCATAATGAACTCCAACACAGGTTAGTTCAACACAAAGGAACAGTTATAATGATAAGGGGGAAAATGATGTGTGGGTGAACCCGCTAAATCCTTTTTCCTGGTTGGGTCATTCTTTCATAAACCTCCGTGTGCCATAACACGGCGCACGAGAGAGAGAAGGAAGAATGAGGATTTAAACACTAGAGTTCACCACACACATTCATTGACTGTCAGTGTACAGATACAGACGACACGTGAATTGTGATACAATATGGCTGCGCTCGGGAGAGCAGGGAAGACCGCGGGTAGCTCAACAAACTTGGGGGGAATGTAAACTGTGCACAGCCTAAGTGTAGCAGTTGTGTTGCGGAGAGGAAATGCTGCCAGAAGCAAAGCGAAATGCTACCAGGGAAGGAACACTTCTGGTACAGAGTAGCGGCAACCACAAAAGAATCACTATCAATTTACTCACAAGTTGTAGCAGTCCCAAAAAGTCTGGTTCTCCAGGCCAGCGAAAACAATAATCCTTCCAGACGCGACGATGACCCCATGAAGAGCAGGAGTGACTCGTTCAATGAGTAACTGTTATATTGTGAAATTCATCCCTAGACCTCATGTTCTATTTTTTGTTCTGCTTTTAAAACCTGCAAAATATTATAAATAAAAAGTAAAAAAAAAAAAAAAAAACGAAAATAAGACTTCCACTCACCTTGAGACAGAAGGACCGGGAGCTCTTCAGCTGAATCGGGATGTCGGCATTATTTACCAATGGATTCCTGCCACGGACGTGCTAGTAAGCTAGCAATGGAAACACCCATCACCTTGTAAAGTTTTGGAGATGGGGACAACTTTTTCAGGTGAGCTTCCTGTTGGATAATGTAAACCAAAGCATGATGTTATTTTGGGGATTTCCATGGTAGGTGAACACTGCTGCAGAAGTTATAAAAGCAACTTCACCTGTCTGTATCTCACTCACACGGTGAATTCATGTGTATTTGTGTATTTACATTGAGTTAATGTAATCATGCTGCATGAAAAATTTGCCCGTCCGCGTTTGGTGTGAAGGCACCATTTGTCATGAACTGGGCTTGATGTTCTGGCCCAGTTCTGTAACGCTGTGGCTATTTGGCCTTTTCTTATGTTTTGCTGCCAAATTTTCATCAGGCGCTTCCTTAGAGCCTTTTTGGTCCGCCAGCTCTTTGATAGCGCAGCCACGCCCCCCTCCCCTGTCAGTGGAACCAGCTGTGTCCTTATTGGTGTTCGCTCATGCACACACCCTAATCATCCACACCAGGAATCTCTTTCATGATTAGGTTTGGCACTATTTCTGCCCCTGATCTGTTGGGAGAGATTGCCAGATCATTGTTGTGCTAACCTACACAGTCACTGTTCCATTCTGTGTTTGTTAGTTTCCACACCCTGCATTGTTCATTCAGCCTGACTAGTTAGTCTTCTCTACCATTACCTGATGCCAGTTTGTTGGCATCAGGCAATGATAGCGGCTGTTCCTGCACTTCTGGAAGCACAGACCGCCTCGGACCGCTCCAGCCTGTAAGTCTCTTTTGCCTTTCTCTCCGTGCCGTTCAGCTAATCTGCGGCACTAGGCATTCCCTCCCTCGGGCTGGTGAGCATCCTAGAGGTGTCCCTGCTCACCCGGAGCATCCATGATGGTTTAGCTCATCACTCCGGTTACTCATTATAACTGTTGCTGGACTGTACTCCTTATTTTTGTTGTTCAATAAATTGCACTTGACTATCTCTGCATGCGGGTTTTAATACCTTCCCCCGTGCACTGCGTTAAAGCGCACAGGAACATAACACCATTAGGCTCGAACCCAAGACCTTCTTGCAACAGCACTAACCACTGCTCCATCTTTTTACTTTAAAATCTAAAAATTTCAACAAAAAATTCTTTTTTTACTCTTAATGTGAAACTTTTTTATCTACAAACTAAGTTTGTTTAAATTAATGACTTTTTACCCATACAACTGTGACTCTATTTCACATGGATTCGCTTTTTTTTAAAGTCACAGGTAGCCTGTTTATCTATTTTTTCTGTATTTGTATTTTGTGTACTTTATTAATCCCAGAGGGAGATTCAGGGCAGCCACGGTACGGTGCCAATCCCTTCACCATTCACACACACAGTCACACCTAGGGCCACTTTAGAGTCTCCAGTTAACCTAAGTTACATGTTTTTGGCCTGTGGGAGGGAACCGGAGTACCCGGGGTAAATCCACGCAGACACGGGGAGAGCATGCAAACGCCACACCGAAGGGTCACTGATGGTCAGGGGGTGGGATCAAACCCATGATGATCAGGGGTGGAATCGATCCCGTGACCTTCTTACTGCTGCCACAGTGCTAACCACTGTTCCACCGAGCTGCCCAAAAAAGGCCTCTTGTAGCTCCAGAGGTTTCAAACCCCTGTAGAACTCTAAAAATCCTGGGAACGCAGAGGGCTTAACCCTGGACAATCCCATCCCTCTTATTTTGACAGGTTTTGTCCCATCTGGGTAGTACTTTCCTTGAACCTGGCTGGTCAGGTTGCTGCTGATGTCCTCCAGCTGAGCACAGTCAGACTCTTCTGTAGATGCAGCGGCTTGTTGTTTTTCTCTGGATAAGCATGAGCTGGAAGGTTCGTGTACTGCAGTAGACGAGATCAGGGACGAGTGTCACAACACTGCTGGTCAAGATGGTGGAAAAACTTAAAGAAGCAGCAAATTATTGCACCACATTTATTACCACAATTTAAGAAAAAGCCTTAGTGCACACACATATACACAGAAATGCTTATGTACATTTGATTTAAATAATTACTGAACTGCACAAAAAAGGGCTTTAGTTAGTGAAGAAATCATGTGAATGCTGTCTAGGATTTCTCTCTGATTTTGGTGTAGATGAGGGCGGCTTTGCATCTTAGCTGTGTTCTCACAGATGCTTTTACAGGGTCATCCATTTGGTGAAGCTGAGAAGAACTGATGCAACGGTGCTGCATCCATCTGCCTGTGGAGTCTGTGTCACCTTAGTTTGATAACCCTGTTAATTGGAATATAACTTTAAAGTTTATGGAATATAACTTTATGTTTTTGGAATATAACTTTAAACAATCATTTTCAGTGACACTGAAAATGATTGTTTATTGATAAGCTTTTCCTTTTCTCTGAATAGATTTATTTTAGTTAAAGGTGAAGTGAAGTTAGGCCCTGTTTTACAATGAGGAATGTTCTAGTGCCTGTCAACGTTATCAGCACTATGTTTAGTGCCAGTGCTGTTTTGATGTGGTGACATTTTCCTTATTATTCTTCAGTTAGAATTTTATTTGTTCAGTTTCACTTCTGCTGAGACATGTCATCCTATGTTTGAACTCTCCTTCAACAGCAGTTCTGCACTCGGAGTTGTGTATCTGTTTCCACGGAAACAGAAGATGCTCAGTGAACCTGATATCTTGACACTGAACACTAATTGATTCTGTTTGACCCACAGAATGCTGTATGTCTGCTATATTCAGTTCTATAGGTAACACACACACACACACATACACCATTAGGGCCATTCCAGAATTGTGGGAAATTTTCAGTCACCTTAAATTCAAAATAATTCATGAAAAAAATGCTAAATCATACATTTATTCTGTAAATAATACTTTGTAAATAATACTTTGTTTACAGACAAACTGTAAACAAAGTTGTTGAAAAATTAGTCTGAAAATATTATTGAAGTTCTAAAATATTTATTAAGCATCCTCTAAAATAGCATTTTTCTCTTGTCCCAGGTCTTTGCTCACTAAATTGCTTATCAAATATGTTAAAATAAGTTAAAAATTCCCCCTTTTTTTGATGTTGTTAATACCTGCATCTTTAGATAAGATAAGATAAGATAAGATAGCCCTTTATTAGTCCCATAATGGGGACATTCCAGGATTGCAGCAGCAAAGGGATAGCAACACTCAGAGCTATAGTTAATAAGTTAATAAGATAAGAACTTGTTAGCCAAAGCAGTAAATGAATATCCATATGTATAGTTATATACACAGTGCAGGAGAATTGCTGCTAGATGGTATCAACAACATGATGGTTAGTTTGCATCCTGCAGAGGCATGGTGACAACAGAGGCCACAGGGAAACCATCAGATAAAGGGTGACTTGCTTTTTTTTATAAGCCCATTGGTGGATGACCACCTATAGACTGTCTTCAGTCATCAAGTGTTGCTGTGTCATGGTTTCACATTTTGTCCATAGATGTTTAATGAGAATGAAGAGAAATGAACTGAAATAGTGACTTCAGGCTGCTTCTTTTCATTTATTGACTTTCATTTATAAAGCTAAAATCAGAAGTTTACATACACAGTATAAAAACATATATAAACTTTTTTTTTCTCTCTGTGTGACATTAAATCAGATTGAACTTTTCCTGTTTTAGGTCAGTTAGGGTTACCAAATTTATTCATCTTTGCTAAATAATTTGTATATTTGCTTAGTGATTTTTTGAGATTTTTTTTCCAATTACTTCCTTTAAAGACAGAAGTTTTCATGCACTAAGATTTTTAAACAATTTGGGAAAGCCCAGATGATGATGTCATGGCTTTGGAAGCTTCTGATAGGTTAATCGACAACATCTAAGTTGCACTTCAGAGCACCCTACTACATTACAGAGCGATGCCTCATGCCACAACAGGCAGCTCCCTGGCCCTTCTACGCTAGAACATGAGATGTGCCTTCCCCTGGACCAAATGTGCCCACCCTTGGACACTACCCCGATAGAAAGGCCCTCACCTACGGGAAGGGTGGTCGAACAACATCAACGTATGAAGCAAAGGTCTGACAAGAAGTGCCGTGCGAAGCAACCCAGACTCGCAGTACTGGACTGGGTCCAGATCTAGTGCCCCCAACTGCGCTCACAAGCTGCAGTCGTTTTGGACAACACCAATGCAGATCACAGCTCATTTGGGGCCAGCCACCTTTCGTATCACTAATGGGTCACAGTGGCACACCAGTCACCTCAGAAAGGTGATACTGACTTCGGCAGCAGATTGGGAGATGACTGCAGACATGACAGGAATAGGCTGGGACTTCAGTGCCACAAGACCCACAATTCTTGAAGAGCGTACAGCAGAGACCGCGGCAGCAGCACAGCCTGAGCGCTGTTCGGCCCAGGTTTGGCAGAGACCCCGCCACCTAGAGGACTTTGTGACTAACGCTTGAATATTTGGACTTTTATGTTGTTAGTTAGGATGTGACTGACCAAAGTGGCAGAATAATCCACTCGGTCATGCAGGCACACCAGTAGTCTGCCCGGGTGCCCAGTTAGTAGTTATAAGTTGTTGTTTTTTTTTTTCCGGGGGGGGCGGGTGTAAATGTGGTGTTTCGATGTGGTGACGTACACGCAGGTGACATCTTCACGTGGCGAACTGGCCGTGGCACCATACGGCACCACCCTTCTGTATATAGTTTAGTTGGATTTTTAAAAAAAATATTTAGTTGTGTGCTTAATAAATGAGAGTTCAGTTCACATCTGTTGCCAGTACCTCATTTCAGACATAACAGGACCCTCTCAGAGTCAGCGCCATGAGTCACAGGTTGTGCCCCCCAAAAATGCCCTACGCTAAGCCTTTGGCATGAAACTTTGTTTCATTAATTATTTTATATTTATGAAAAGTTCCAATAGAAAGTCACATTTCTGAGTGTAAGTGAATGCAGCATCAGATTAGTCTTCACACACTTCCTGGACAACAGGTCACCTGTGACCTGCAACACTTCTGCAGGTAATCTATGCCTTAAATTCACATTATGATGTCAGCCTTGGGTTTTATTATTATTAGTATTATGCAAAATGATGAATATTTTTGAGACTTTCTCAATTTATTCAGTATAGCAGAGAATGTATGTTATACCTGCCAATATTTAGGTTTTAAAAAATGGGAGGTTTTCACAGCGGTGGTGGGGAGTTTAGGCATAAAAACCTTATATAATTATTGCAGAAAGGACTGACCCAGCAACAGTGGGTGCACAAGGCAAGGCAAGGCAAGTTTATTTGTATAACACATTTCATGTACAAGACAATTCAAAGTGCTTTACATAAAAACATTAAAGCATTACAGGAAGTTGCAAAAGGAATACATAAGAATTTAAAAGCAAACTATAAAGTAAATTACAGAGAAACAAAAATTTAGAATCCCGGTTGAGACGGAACAACCAGGGGCTGGTGGGTCTTCCGGAGAGAACGGAGGGTCTGGATCCATGTTCCTTTTTGGAAAAATGGATTCCAGAAGCGCTGAACAACGCGGCTGACGTCATCAGTCGTCTTAGAAAGCGCCCACCGAATTGGCCCACCGAGAGATAACAAGGCATCACCGAGGACGCTGATTATGAAGTTCCTCAGCTACAGAGACAGGATGACGATCTCCAACGCGGCGCGAGCCAAAGGAGAAATTAAATACCAGGATCAACAGGTGCGGTTCTACCCAGATTTGGCCACAGGAATCCAACAATTAAGAAAACAGTTCGACCCTGCCCGTAAAGAGCTGCGCAACCTTGGGATTCGTCATGGAGTGATTTATCCTGCAAGACTGCTGGTCACGTATAAGGGCAGAACCCACATCTTCAAGACCCCTGAGGAGGCGCAGGAGTTCCTCAAGAAGATCCAAGGGGAGACTGGTGGGAGCTAAGCATGAACAAAATATAAGGTAGAATATTTAAGCATTTGCACAGGCATCTGACTGATCTGAAGCATATAGCAAGTTTACAAAATATAGATTGTATTATATATTAAAAAAAAAACCTATGATGTACAAAGTTGCTATAAAATTTAGGAGTTAAGTTGGAAAACTACAGAAGAGAGTTACGAACTAACTAACTAACCTGCACTTATATAGCGCTTTTCTAGTCACAAAGACCACTCAAAGCGCTTTCATTAATACTAACCCTCTATTCTAAGGGTCTATAGGAAACAGATATCTAGGGACAATTTAGAACAGCCAATTAACCTAACATGCATGTTTTTGGCATGTGGGAGGAAACCGGAGAAATCCCGGAGTAAACCCACGCAACACGGGGAGAACATGCAAACTCCACACAGATCACTGTTGGTCGGGGGCTGGGATCGAACCCACGATCCCCACAATCCCCCGGCCAAGGGTAAACTGTGCTGCCGCAGTGCTAACCACTGCGCCACCGTGCAGCCCAATGTTAATGTTACGTCATTAAAAGCAGTAGAGTTAGGGTGATTGAGAGGAGAAAGAGTGGTTTTGACTGATCCTCGCGGGTGTGGAGCAGTCAATGGCTATAGCGGGAGACAGAATTTTTTTTTTTGATTTTGGGGGGATTACCACGAATGTGGGAAGGGGGAATTTGCTTGTGTGTAGTTTGTAGGATGAATGTTCAACCACTCATGTTTTTGCTTCTCTGTGTGAGCATGTTTACATAGCGAGGTAATCTCAAACTCCTTATTGATCATAGACCAAAGCGTTAATCTCAATTTAACCTCATGGAATTGCAGAGGTCTACAAAATTTAAAAAAAACTTAAACAAGTTATGAATAAAATAAAAGATATGGGTTCAAAAATTGTTTTTACAAGAAACTCATCTAATAGAGGAGGATGTAAAAAGAATTGGGAGAAGATGGCAAAAAAGTGTATTCACCTCATCATTTTCATCCCGAGCCAGGGGAGTTATGACTCTCATACATAAATCAGTCCCATTTCAAGTGAAAAATGTAACTGGAGACAAATTTGGAAGATATCTAATCATTCAAGGATCTTTGTTATTAGAAAATATAAATTTGGTGAACTTATACGGTCCCAATATAGATGATCAAAATTTCTTTACTAATTTATTCCTTATTTTATCTTCACTTACAGGGCAACATATAATAGCAGGGGATTTTAATTGTACATTGAATCCCGGTATAGATAGATCAACAGGACTGGACTGTACGCACAATGGATGCAGGATGATCATTAATCATTTTATGAAAGAATTGAGATTGCTAGATATATGGAGAGAAATGAAACCACAAGTTAAAGCCTATTCTTGTTATTCTAATATCTACAAGACATTCTCACGTATTGACTATTTTTTGATCTCCACAGAATTAAGGTCCAAGATTCAAAACTGCTTCTATGATAATATTGTGATCTCTGATCATGCACCCTGCTGTCTAATATATGTAGATAAGAAATTGACAAAGGAACCAGGTAGGTGGCAATTTCAGCATAAATGGCTTCAGGATGAGGAATTTAAGTACATAGAAAAACAGATAGATGAGTTCTTTGATATCAATACTACACAAACATCAGCATGTATAAAGTGGGAGGCTTTCAAAGCTTTTATTAGGGGGCATATTATTAGTTATACAGGTTCAAAATCTAAGAAGACTCGAGAGGAGAGAGTCCAATTGGAACATAAAATAAAAATTCTTCAAGAAAAAGTGTATGCAGGAAGCGACCCAAAGTTAGAGAACGAATTACTGATTCTGAGAGCTGAATATGACAAAAAATCAGCGAATAGAGCTGCCTCGAGTCTTCTAAGATTGAAGCAATCTTTTTATGAACAAGGTGAAAAATCAGGAAAATTATTGGCATGGCAGATTAAACAATTAGAATTTAAAACACCAATTACCAGTATTATAAGTAACGGACAGCCAGTTGTAGATCCTTTAGAAATTAATAGTGCCTTTAGAGATTATTATGAAAAATTATATAATACAAAAAATGAAACTGACTTAACAAAACTAAATGGGTTTTTGGACGGATTATCTATACCGTGTATTCCAAATGAAAACAGGGAGAT
Source organism: Pholidichthys leucotaenia (assembly GCA_020510985.1). NCBI lineage: Eukaryota > Metazoa > Chordata > Actinopteri > Cichliformes > Pholidichthyidae > Pholidichthys > Pholidichthys leucotaenia. The sequence goes on from CM035838.1 coordinate 411,643,061, forward strand.
ACTGGAGCCTAAAATTAGTCAAGAAGAAGTTGGGCTAGCCATTGATAATATGAAATCAGGAAAAAGTGCAGGACCAGATGGTCTTCCAGTTGACCTCTATAAAAAATTTAAGAATAAATTAATAAAACCATTTTTGGAAATGGTTTTAGAAGCTTTTCAAAATAGTAATTTACCACCATACATGAATAATGCCTTAATTATACTGTTGCCAAAACCAGGTAAACCCTCTAATAAATGTGAAAATATGAGACCAATAAGCCTATTAAATGCTGACCTTAAGATAATCTGTAAAATTTTAGCAAGACGACTACAAGAAATATTACCAAATATTATTAACCGAGATCAGAATGGCTTTATAAAGGGAAGACAAGGCTTCCATAATGTAAGAAGACTATTTAATATTATCTATTCTAATAAAGAAGCACCGGATACAGCTCTCCTATCATTGGACGCCAAAAAGGCCTTTGATAGGGTCGAATGGCCCTTTCTTTTTGAAGTTTTACAAAGGTTTGGAATTGGAAATAATTTCATAAAATGGGTTCACATAATATACAATAATGCTACAGCAGAAATCCTTACAAACAGTAATATTTCAAAATCAATAAATATCAATAGAGGATGTCGACAAGGCTGCCCACTTTCACCTTTACTGTTTACTATGGCAATTGAACTTTTAGCGATGGCAGTACGTTTACATCCACAAATATATGGAATTAAAGTAGGACCAACAGAACATAAAATCTCCCTGTATGCCGATGACATAATTTTGTTTATGTCGAATCTTAAAAAATCAATTCCGACCTTGTTGAATTTAATAAAGAATTTTGGGGAAATATCAGGATATAAAATAAATAAAACTAAATCTTCAATATTAATGCTAAATGAGACCCAGAGAAATCACCCAGCTCCTGAGGTAAATCAATTCAATGTTGTAAATCAGTTTAAATATTTAGGAATCCAAACTGTGCCTAAGCTAGAATTAGTCGCCAGTACCAACTATGAAGCCTTAATGACAGACATTAATGAGTTACTTCAGAGATGGATGTCACTACCAATGTCGATGATCGGGAGAATCAATATACTTAAAAGTAATATTTTATCCAAAATACTTTATTTATTTCAATACATTCCTTTACCACCACCTTCAGAACTATTCTCAAGAATTAAAAAAAAGTTAGTGGAATTTTTATGGAACAATAGGAAGGCTAGATTACGTCTGTCCTTACTATATTTACCATTTGATCGTGGAGGTCTGAAATGTCCAAACTTTATGTTGTATTACTGGTCAGCACAACTGAGGTCTATGACATATTATTTTTCATCAAATGATCTCCCTCACTGGACTGAAATGGAATCATACAATTTACCTTTACCTCTTCCCATATTCATATACTCAGACTCGGCAAAAAAATTACAGAAACAAGTTAAAAATCCATTTGTAAAGCATATGATCAAAATATGGTGTGAAACCACAAAATATTTAAAAGAACCACACTTAATGTCACAATTTAACCCAATATGGGGTAATCAATATTTTAAACCAGGGAGAGCGGATGCTGTATTTAAAGTATGGAATTTAAAAGGGATTCAAAAGATTCAAGACTTATATCTGTCATGTTCAGATAACAATGTCTTTTGAAGAACTGAGGATCAAATTTAATCTTAATAGAACACATTTTTTTTTAAATATCTTCAGCTTAGGAACTTTATTCGATCAAATCAAAATAATGCTCTCATCCGACCTACTTATTCATCCTTGGAAAAAATTTTGACGAAAGATAGTAAGAGAAAGGGTATTATTTCAGAGTTTTATAACTCATTGACAATATTCTCAAGTGAAAACTCACAGAAAAGATTGAATTATTGGAAAGAAGACCTGCAAACTGAAATTTCAGAGGAACCAATGGGAATTGGCTTGTACAGAAGCTCAAACCAAATCAATAAATGTACGTCTTAAATTGATACATTTTAAATGGTTAATGTGGATGTATGTTACACCGGTGGAGTTAAATAGATATAACAAAAACATACCAGACACCTGCACAAAATGTATGGAAAGTAAAGGAACCCTATTTCATTGTTTATGGGAATGTAGAAAAATTAGAATGTTTTGGGAAGAGGTGAGGGTAACAATTGAAAAAATAATTTCAAAACAAATCATATTGAATCCTAAATTGTTTTTGTTGGGTCTGTATCCAGAAAAGCATAGCTTTAATAAGAGTGAAAGAGCATTCATAGACCTCAGTTTGCTTAACGCCAAAAAATGTATTGCACTACTGTGGAAAAAGACTCATAGACCAGATGTGACTCAGTGGTTAAGACAGATGTTAACAAACCTTCCACTAGAAAGCATAACATACATACTGAAATCAAAGGAAATTGTGTTTGAGAATATATGGAGACCTTTCATTGATTATGTAAAGAATTTAAACATAACTTTTGAAGAAGAAGGTGAATGATGTGTGTGGACCTTGTAAATTCCAAACTGGTGAATGTATAATATGTATACTTATGTAATGGATTGCCTAGACTAAACAGAGGAGCATTGTTGAAGACCTGTCTTTGTTAGTGGTTGTTGGTGTTTTTTAGTACAATTTTTATTTTTTTATTTTTTTATTTTTTTTAATTACTTTAGTGTTAGTGTTTGATTGTTTGTGTTGTGTTTGTAAAAAAGGTTCAATAAAAAATATTGTGGAAAAAAAAAGAGAAACAAAAACAAACTAAAATAGAATACAGCAGAAATAAAAGTTACAGTACATTGTAGGCTACTGAAAGGCCGTGGCAAATAGGAGAGTTTTTAACCTAGATTTAAAGCAGCTGAGAGTTTCAGCAGCCCTGATGTTTTGTGGGAATTTGTTCCATATGTGAGGGGCATAAAAACTGAACGCTGCCTCACCATGTTTGGGTCTAACTCTGGGCACAGATTGTAGGCCTGACCATGATGACCTGAGGGCCCTAGGTGGTTCATAATGGACCAGCAGATCTGAAAGGTCGCTCAAGTAGGTTCATTTTGTCTTCTTTTAATTATTTACCTTTTGTTCTTATTAAAGAACAGTCTTTAATAAGAACAAAAGGTAAATAGATCTGAAAGGTATTTTGGCCCTAAACCATTCAGAGCTTTATAAGCCAACAGCAGTATTTTGAAATCTATTCTTTGACAGACAGGAAGCCAGTGTAAAGATCTGAGAACTGGAGTTATATAATCCACTTTCTTAGTCTTAGTGAGGACTCGAGCTGCAGCATTCTGAACAAACTGCAGCTGTCTGATGGACTCTTTAGGGAGACCTGTGAGGACAGCATTACAGTAGTCCAGTTTACTGAAGATAAATACATGGACAAGTTTTTCTAGATCCTGCTGAGACATCAGACCTTTAATCCTCGCTATGTTCTTTAAGTTTTAATAGGCTGACTTCACTACTGTCTTAATGTTGCTGTTAAAATTCAGGTCTGAGTCCAGAACCACACCCAGATTTCTGGCTTGGCTGTTGATTTTTAGGATCATTGATTGAAGCGGAGTACTAACTTTGAGTCTTTGTTCTTTGGCTCCAAAAACTATTATTTCGGTTTTGTCTTCGTTCAACTGAAGAAAATTCTGGCACATCCGCTGTTTAATTCAGGGTTTTAATTGGACCATAGTCTCCTGGTGAGACGGTTATGTAGATTTGTGTATCATCTACATATTATGGTAATGTATTTTGTTGTTTTCTATGATTTGAGCTAGTGGGAGCATAAAGATGTTGAAAAGCAAAGGTCCCAAAATAGAACCTTGGGAAACTCCACAGGTTATTTTTGTTCACTCAGATTTGTAGTTACCTATAGATACAAAATAGTCCCCGTCTTTCAAATAGGACTCAGACCAGCTAAGTGCTGTACCAGAAAGTCCCATCCAGTGTTTTTTAGCCGGTCTAGTAAGATGTTATGGTCGATCATGCCGAATGCAGCACTGAGGTCCAGCAGAACCAAGACTGAAATGTTGCTATTATCTGTATTGGAGTGGATGTCATTAAGGACCTTAACTAGAGCTGTCTCAGTGCTGTAGTGTGGCTGAAAACCTGACTGGAAGACATCAAAGCAGTTATTTAATGTCAGGAAGTTGTACAATTGTTGAAAAACAGCTTTTTCTATTATTTTACTAAGAAAGGGGAGGTTTGATATGGGCCTATAGCTGTTCATGAGTGAGGTGTCTAGGTTGCTCTTTTTTAGAAGTGGCTTGATAACAGCTGTTTTAATGCACTGAGGGAAGACACCTGATAGCAGCCAGTGCATCAACCAGTCAGTGTACTCCTAGTGCCGGTCCCAAGCCCGGGTTAATGAGGAGGGTTGTGTCAGGAAGGGCATCCGACATAAAACCTTTGCCAAATCAAACATGCGGATCATAATGAGTGAGACTGTCATACCGGATCGGTTGAGGCCCGGGTTGACAACAACCGCCACCAGTGCTGTTAACTGACAGGATGTCGGTGGAAATTGGGCTACTGTTGGTCGAAGATCGAGGAGGAGGAGAGGGGGAAGGCATGTTAGGAGGGAGAAAGAGAAAATAAAAGGTAGAAGTGTGGAGGTGAGAGTCGGGAAGCTAAATGTGGGACTATGACTGATAAAGGCAGAGCACTGGCTGATATGATGGAGAGAAGAAAGGTAGATATACTGTGTGTTCAAGAAACCAGATGGAAAGGAAGCAAGGTGGTGCAGTGGTTAGCACTGTTGCCTTACAGCTAGGGGGTTCCAGGATCAAATCCCCAGGGTGGCAGGGGTAGGAACCTTTCTGTGTGGAGTTAGCATGTTCTCCCTGTGCTGCGTGGGTTTACTCTAGGGGCTCCCCTTTTCTCCCACAATCCAAAGACATGCATGTAAGGTTAATTGGTTGTTCTAAATTGTCCCTAGATATCTGTTTCCTATAGGCCCTTAGAATAGAGGGTTAGTACTAGTGAAGTGCTTTGAGTGGTATTTGAGACTAGAAAAAGCACTATATAAGTACAGGTCCCTTATCCAAGGCTAGGAGCATTGGAGGTGGAACTGTTCTACCATGGTGTAAGTAAGAAGAGAAGTGGATTAGGAGTAATCTTGAAGGAAGAGTATGTGAAGAGTGTTCAGGAGGTAAAGACGGAGTCAGACAGAATCATGAGTTTGAAGCTAGAAGTCAAAGCTGTGGTGTTGAATGTTGTCAGTGGGTATGTCCCATGAGTTGGATGTCAGGTAGAAGAGAAAGAGGAATTCTGGAGTAAGTTGGATGAAGTGGTAGAGAGTGTCCTCCAGGGGAGAAAGAGTGGTGATTGGAGTGGAGTTTAATGGACATGTAGGTGAAGGGAACAGAGGTGATGAGGAGGTCCTGGGTAGGTATGGTCTTAAGGAGAGAAATGTTGAAGGAGAGATGGTTGTGGGTTTTGCTAAAAGGATGGAAATGGCTGTGGTGAACACATACTTCAAGAAGAGAGAGGAACATAGGGTGACTTACTGGAGTGGAGGAAGGTGCACACAGGTGGACTACATCTTATGCACAAAGAAGAAATCTGAAGGAGATAGGAGACTGCAAGGTGGTGGCAGGGGAAATGTAGCTAGACAGCATCAGATGGTAGTCTGTAGGATGACTTTGGAGAGCAAGAAGAGGAAGAGAGTGAAGGCAGAGCCAAAGATTAAGTGGGGAAGTTACAGAAGGAAGAAGGTTGCATAGAGTTCAGGAAGGAGTTGATGCAGGCTTTGGGTGGTAGAGAAGAATTACCAGATGACTGGGAAAGTACAGCAAAAGTATTGAGGGAAATGGGTAGTAAGGTATGTGGTGCAGCCAGTGGACAGAGGAAGGAAGACAAGGAGACTTGGTGGTGGAATGAGGAGGTACAGAAAAGTATTCAAAGAAAGAGGTTAGCAAAGAAAAGGTGGGATAATCAGGAAGATGAAGAAAGTAGACAGGAGTATTTGGAATCAAGGCGCATGGCAAAGAGAGAGGTGGAAAAGGCATATAGTGAGATGTATGAGAGGCTGGACACTACAGAAAGAGAAAAGGACTTGTATCGATTGGCTAGACAAAGAGATCAAGCTGGAAAGGATGTACAGCAGGTTAGGTTGATTAAGGACAGAAATGGTAATGTACTAAAAAATGATGAGTGTGTTGAGAAGGTGGAAGGAGTACTTTTAAGAGCTGATGAATAAAGAAAATGAGAGAGAGAGGAGGATGGATGAAGGAAATATGGTGAACAAGAAAGTCCTGAGGATTAGCAAGGCGGAAGTAAGGGCAGCTGTGAAGAGGTTGAAGAATGGAAAGGCGGTTGGTCCAGATGACATACCTGTAGAGATATGGAGATGTTTAGGAGAGATGGCAGTGGGCTTTTTAACCAGATTGTTTAACACAATCTTGGAGAGTGAGGATGCCTGAGGAGTGGAGAAGAAGTGTTTTGTTACCAATTTTCAAGAACAAAGGTGATGCTCAGAGCTGTAGTAACTACAGAGGCATAAAGTTGATCAGCTACACCAGGGATGGGCAGTGAGAGCCATTCCACTGCAGATTTTCTGTTCCACCCAGTGTCTTCAGCAGGTGTTTTCAATTATTAGTGACCCTTGAAGGTGATCAGAGCAAACACCTGCTGAAGACACTGGGTGGAACAGAAAAACTGCAGTGGAATGGCCCTCCATGGCACATGATTGCCCACCCCTGAGCTACACTATGAAGATATGGGAAAGAGTTGCTGAAGCCAGGTTTAGAGGAGAGGTGACAATCAGTGAGCAGCAGTACAGTTTCATGCCAAGAAAGTAATACAGATGCAGTGTTTGTTCTAAGAGTGCTGATGGAGAAGTATAGAGAAGGTCAGAAGGAGCTGCACTGTGTCTTTGTGGATCTAGAGAAAGCAGATGATAGGGTGCCAAGAGAGGAAGTGTGGTACTGTATTAGGAAGTCAGGAGTGACATAAGTATGTGAGGGTGGTGCAGGACATGTATGAGGACAGCGAGACAGTAGTGAGGTGTGCTGCAGGAGTGACGGATGGGTTCAAGGTGGGGGTGGGATTACATCAGGGATCAGCTCTGAGCCCCTTCTTTTTTGCCATGGTGATGGACAAGCTGTCAGATTAGGTCAGGCAGGATTCTCCATGGACCATGATGTTTGCAGACAACACTATGATCTGCAGTGAGAGTACGGAGCAGGTGGAAGAGAACCTGGAGAGGTGGAGGTATGCTCTGGAGAGAAGAGGAATGAAAGTCAGTAGAAGCAAGACAGAATACATGAGTGTGAATGAGAGGGAGGTAGGTGTAACAGTGAAGATGGAAGGAGTAGAAGTAGTGAAAGTAGATAAGTTTAAATACCTGGGGTCAACCATCCAAAGCAATGGAAAATGCACAAGAGAGGTGAAGAAGAGCATGCAGACAGGGTGGAGTGGGTGGAGACGAGTGTCAGGGGTGATTTGTGACAGAAGGGTAGCAGTCTGAGTGAAAGGGAAGATTTACAAGACGGTAGTGAGGCCTGCTATGATGTATGGTTTGGAGATTGTGGCACTGATAAAAAGACAAGAGGTGGAGCTGGAGGTGGCAGAGTTGAAGATGCTAAGATTTTCATTGGGAGTGACTAGAAGGGACAGGATTAGAAATGACTATATCAGAGGGACAGCTCAGGTTGAGCGATTTGGAGACAAAGTAAGAGAGGCAAGGCTGAGATGGTTTGGACATGTGCAGAGGAGGGATAGTGGACATATTGGACAAAGGATGTTGAAGATGGAGCTGTCAGGCAGGAGCAAAAGAGGAAGACCACAGAGAAGATTCATGGATGTAGTGAAGGAGGACATGGAGAGGGTTGGTGTTACAAAGGAAGATGAAGGGTTAGGGTGAGATGGAGGCAGAGGATCCACCGTGGAGACCCCTAAAGGGAGCAGCTGAAAGAAGAAGAAGAAGAAAAGTGAAATGGCTAAATTGTGATTATTTATTAATATTGTGAAATATTTTAAACCAGATTACTTAACAGTTATTTCTGACTGACCAGTAGTTTTTTATTGCCCAAATCCACTTTTGGGGATTTGTTTATCATGTTTAGACCTTCTATTGAGCCACGAGTTTCAGGCCCCCTTCCTGTTTTGTGAACAGCCAACATCTTTTGCCACACTCCTTTTTACATTACCTTCTCGAAGGAGTTTTATAATTCTTCTCATTACTTCCACTGACAGCTTTCTTGCTGGGACCATGTTTCATGTCAGTCAGTCAGATGCAATAGCTCATCAAAGGAGATGATCTGCTGTGGAGACCTCTAAAGGGAGCAGCCAGAAGAAGAAGAAGAGACTGCATTTTCATTAAACATAGTTTTATTTTATTTTTGAAAATCAGAGTTGAAAAAAGTAAAAGACAAATGACCAAAAAAGGTCACAATTCAAGTAAA